>JANJYP010043362.1:0-13275 GCA_024605115.1 Rastrelliger brachysoma | reverse complement strand
AAAAAAAAATAAGTGAGGAGTAGAACTGACTTCACTTCACATAGCGTGGATGGAAGAGAATGTAAATATGACACATGTTCAACCATGCTCATCCCTCAGTGGAGAATGCAATGATTGTCCCTTACTTGTAGGAAAACACTTTTCAGCAGACACCTGGGCTAAACACATCAACTAAGAGCAGAGGTCAGAATGAGAAAATGCAACAACAACACACAGTTCTGCTTCAGTTTTTTTTTTTTTTAAGGGAAAGTTGGCACGAACTAGATAGATACTTTTTCCATTAAATCCTATGATTATATACTTTAGTTTCTGACTGTTAGGCATTACTAAAGCTTGTGTAAATATATAAACAGATACATACGTGTTAAAATGTTACAGCGGAAATAAAGCCGAAATGAATTAAATAAATAATTGCATGATCCAGTAAAAAAAAAACCTTCAAATCGCTCTTTTTGAAAATCAACTGTTCAAATTGTATCAAAGGGTATTTGATAGATGTGTAAAAGCGAACCGATCGTGGCAGATGAAGTACAGTTGCCGGGGTATTAGACTGATCAAAAAAGAAAAAAAAAGCCGAAGAGGCGAGCAGTCTAGCCCTGGTTCATGCTTGGTTTCCTTCTCTGATTAACAGTGAGAGGTGAGAGGAGCATGATGGATTGTCCTTGATTCTCAGCCTTTTTTTAAAGGAAGGTTTAGAATGTGTTAGGCCTGTGCTAATACTGCACACTGTGAATGGAGATTAAACAAATGGCTTAGAAAATGTTATCGAGGGTTGTACAAACACCCTAGAGGTTAAACAGGATTTTTTTTTCTATCATTATTTTTCTATAGAAAACTGAGGAATTAAAGCTGCTTCTTTTAGATTACATTTAATTAGATTTAGTAGCATTTAAGCATGTTGAGAGAAACTGGACTGACTGATACATTAAATGCTCACTGGTGTGGTCACAAACAGTGTCGCTAAACATTACTTTTAAAAGTGCCATTACTTCAGTTCATTACGTGCCATTAACACATAACTCGTTACATTACAGCATTACATTTTGAGTAAAATAAATGTCTAGAGTACTATTGCGTTACTTCCTCATGTATGTTTTTTTAGCGTTTTAAATATGGCTGTAGCTTTATCGCACAACCAACTCTGCTCCATAATATGTAATTTTTTACACCAATAGCAGGAATGACACACAATGTCCCTTTACAGTGACTTATTGGACTTAAGCGTCTTAAACATATGAACACATATACATATTAAACACATCCCTACATCACTGCAACAGGATAACAGGCTCTTGTTACTCAGACACAACTTATATGTGACTTATTTCCTCCAACTACTTCAAAATAATGTAAATATTTAATTGAACTGAGTCGGCTACGTTTAGTGTATTGTGGACCTGATGTGTGAGTATTCCAAGTAACACCTGCCATTATAAGTAATTGATGTAAATTGAGCTACATGAGAACTCAGACTGCAAGTTACAGTGCACATATACATGCAGCACATTAAGTAACCAGATATCCCCCTTACATCCAACCTTATTTTAGAAGTGCAGCTTACTGATTTAAACTGCATTAGTGACTTTATTTAAACATCTAAAAGGCTGCTTTGTATTCGTTTGAGTCTCGGTTAAACTTTTTTAGATATGAGGATTCATTTCAATCTGTGGACTTTTNGTGTGTGTGTGTGTGTGTGTGTGTGTGTGTGTGTGTGTGTGTGTGTGTGTGTGTGTGTGTGTGTGTTTGAGTGCAGAAAGCAAGATATACATAGAAAATAAATCAGTGTTTTCAAAGTCAGGTTTCTCTAAACCTCTGGCCCTGATTACACTAACCAGGTTTCTTTTACATAACAGTGTAAATCAGCTTAGTGGAGAAAGCCCACTGCCGACTGGTTACTGAAGTGTAAACGCTGCGAGGGAGAACTTCTAAATGGCTTGAATTGGGAGAAGAATATAGAATAGGGAAATTTAAAAAATAAAAAAAAAATCATCTTACTGGCTTGCATAGAATTAGTATTAGAGTATGTGTAACTATTACTGACCTCACCTACAAATACAAATACAGCCTTTATCATCTACAGTTATTTTAATTTGGATATTTGAGATGTTTTTTTGTAAAAGGTTGTGGTGTTAATCTTAATCCTACTGTAGTACTTCGTCAAAGCATTCTGTACTGTAGGTGTTTATTTGTAGGATTTTTTTTTAAATTAATATATATATATATATGTTCAATTGGATTAACAGATGAATAGTAAAAGTAATAATCAGCTGCTGCGGCATTGTCTGCGGTGTATTGACCTTTCATTCTCCAGCCTCCTTCTCTTACCTCTAGGTTACTGCCACCCCCATATCCACCTATGCGGCGATACTGTGAGAGATTACATAACGGATTGATTTTTTTTTTTTTTTTTTTTTTTTGTTTTATACAATACTGCGGCAAATTAAATTAAAGACCCAACATNACATTCAAGACCCAACATCTCCATTTTATGTGTGTGTTTTTTGTAGTTTATTCAGATAATCGCCTTAAACATAAGACTCCTTCACAAATGAAATATGCTTTGCTTTACCCTCACCGAGAGCTTCTGTGATAAAAACTGTAAACAATAAACCAGCAAGTCCATTGAGGAATGATGGCCTATAAAATACCACCAGTAGCACCAAAGTTTTGCTCATTAGTAAGCAGCTCCCCCAGCTGATCTATAAAACTGTTCGGATAAATGGAGCTAAAACAGAAAATTAACCTGAGTCTGAATCCCTGTACTACTAAGTAGAACAATTTTGAAATAGACTTACGGTGAAAAAAACAAAAAAACAAACATATTTCAATTAAATTCCATGGACACAATAATGTAATTGTGTTAGCAGCAGAGCAGATGGATACAAATGTAACAGAGTGTAGGCAGAGTAAAAAGAACTTTTGTGAAGAAAGTAAATCTGGCAGAACAGAAAATAAAACACAGCAGAAGAGGATCCAACAATACTAAACTAAAAAACTGGCACTTAAAGACAAACTGAGACCCTTTGCCCACATCTACAGCCCCCCCGCCCACCCCTCCTATTTCATTTTCCTTAAATCTACCCATCCATAAATTATAATTGTTTATATATTATTATTATTATTATTATTATTATTATTATTATTATTATGGACAAGATCAGGTGCATGTTAGCATCTCGGGTGACAAATCAAACTTCACACAAATCTATAAAACACACCTAGTATGATCACTGATCAGTTGAAGTGTGCTCCAGTTTAGAAGTTAAAGCAATTTTCTACATGGTGATAATAGACATATGAAGTTATTACATTCATAATGATGTTTGCAACTTTGTAGGAACTCAGAATTTGTATTTTTTCCATTCTGTTTATGATAATAAACACTATTTAGAATTAATATGTATTGATTTCATAGTTTGTTTGGAACAATTTATGTAATTAAATCTTGTTTCATTAATAGAAAACATTTGTAACTAATATACTCACATATTATTATTATTATTAAATGTCTCACAAATGCCTCAGTTTTTATCAGTCATCTGATAGAAAACAAGTAGTTTCATGGTTAGGTCATATAAAGTCTTAATTTAATTAAATATTGTTGTGTTGCCATTAAAGTACATCTAGGCACACTCAATGACACTTTGTTTTTAAAAGCCGGATCATTAATCACTGAGTGGGACGAGGATATGTAGTGGAAGTGTAACTCTGTTACCACATGATCTTCCCCTAGTACTATTATTGTGTATTTATTTATCATCATTTATTTTGTGTTATGGTTGTTACTGTGTTGTTTCTGTGTCTTATTTGTCTTTGCATATTAATGCAAAAATAAGTAACTAAAAGAGAAGGAGATTATTAAAAAAAAACTGAGGTTGGGAGATGAGATGCAGGTGGAACAGGAGAACAGAAGGGTAGCTGGTAGCATGGGGGGGGGGGGGGGCAAGGCGAACACACACAGGGAGCAGTGAAGTGTTAATGAGGGTGAATAGGGAAAAGCAAGCTAGGGACACAAGAAAGAAAAACTCAAACACAACACCTAAAAACCCAGGAACACAATCCTCTTATATATCAAATAAGCACATCTAAGAATATACATGGATAAACTTAAACACACACAGAGTTAACACCTCTCATATTTGCAGCTTCATGATGGTGCAGTTCTTCTAGCGTGGTAAACAGATGATGAAAAACTGCAAAAATGCAAATGGATCAAATCTACAGAGAGCAAAAAAAAAAAAAAAATGTAAACTCATTTTTCATAATGTGTTGAGGATGAGTTAGTCAGAGCTCAGTCACTGAATAAACATCTGTCCATCTCTGGATCAGAACATCTGCTAAACGCCCTGAATGTAAAATACACAAGACATGTTGAATGAACTGCAGGTGTATCAGCTGCTGCATGTTTGACGTTTCACTGTGGCTGAATACCTGGTTCTAACATGTGGACACAAGTAGAAGAGAGAGGTTATATCATCATGTTGTTTTTTACTATTGTGATTATTAATTGTATAATATAATAGGAACTAGATGTGCTTGTTTTTCATTGTATGACTGATTCATTGTAACTGCCTAATGATGCCCAAACATATGAATCCTCATACACACAAACAAACACACACACACACACACACACACATACACACACACACACACACACACACATACACACACACACACACACACACACACACTATTTTTTATGTTTTTATTGTAAGTTTCATTTCATTTGTTTTCTTCAACTGATTCTTGATGCTTTGGTGACATAGTTCTCATAACATTCATGCCAATAAAGCAAATGCCAATATGCCAATAAAGCAAAGTCAGAAGTTTGGACACACTTTCCTATTGACTTGAATTAAATGAAAATGTGGCCGAACTTTGATTGATATTGTGCATATGCCTCTTACATATACATACATATACACACACATAACCACAAACACTATAGCCTTTCACTCGTCCATCTCTCCTGTCCCTAACACACACTCAAGATGGTAGATTTCATATTCCCAGATACAATATAAATAATACAATGTTATTACTATACCTATTTATTCATCAGTATTTATATGTATATTTTATTATTATTTGTTCAAAAAGATATTCTTGGACTAGTCACTTAAATTTATCTCTATTGATGCTGTTTATTTTTTACTTTTGGTAGTGTAAAATATCCTCCAGTAGTCTTTGCAGCAATGGCATTTCTGATAAATACAAGGATTGCAGCAATGTATGCAGCACATGTGCTGTATGGGGATGACCCAGGCCTGCATTAAACATGCATTGAAGAAAGATCATCATCTCATCTCTTCATCTGGTACTTCACACCAACACAGGAAGAGGCATTATCTTTCTGTCAGTCAGATAAGCTCCACATTTGTTTTGAGTCAAGAAGTAATATACATGTATGAGCTATTCTAAATGTTAAGATTACTCCAACCACATACATCTGTGCTCCTTACGTCCTGCATTAATGTAATTTTCCTGTTATACCCTACATTGCACATACATCAGGTGTTAACACTACAAAAGGTATGTGGTCAAATGAATCCTAGACCACCTTAGCACATCACAGTGTTTTTCAGGGGGGTTGTTTACACTTGTATTTAGCACTGTTTACTTGTAATGGGATATTAATACAAGGTGTAAACAGGGTGTAGATGTCTTAAACTCCACAGTCACATTTCACAAAGCAAACTTCCAATTTCATCTTAAAGGGCCTGCTACCAGGACCTCTAGTGGACTGACTGAGAATGNTCACATTTCACAAAGCAAACTTCCAATTTCATCTTAAAGGGCTTGCTACCAGGACCTCTAGTGGACTGACTAGTGGAGTTAGAGAGCGGTATGCTGTAACAGGGTCAGTACAAATGATTCATTTTATTACCTTTTAGCAGTGCTGGGGAAGTTACTCAAAAAAGTAGTTACTTGTTACTTCTGTAAAATGTAATGAGATTATTTTACTCGTGACTTCATTTAAAAAGTAACCACTTTGCTTTCCTGTTTTTTAATATACCGTTTAGATACATGTTGCACAAACATCATAGCCCCATCTTAACTTAGTGTTTAATAGTCGACATTGGAAGCATGTCTTCTACAATGAACCCTGCAGTCCGTCTGGTTAATTCTTTATGTGTTACCTGCTTTTGCGCTCGATGGTTGAAAAAAGCTTTGCTTGTTTAGGGGGGGGGTCGGCTCCTGATCAACTCCCTCAGTTTGCCAGAGATCAGGCTCTTTCACCACAAGTTTTGTACTGCCATGGACGGATGCCAAATGCTTGGCGAGGTTGCTCACTGACTTTGCAGGAGTTGAAAGCTGTCTGTCGCCAGGACATAGAGGCGATCTACTCTAAGATTTTTGTCCTCACCAGCTACAAATTCAAAATAGTGATGATAATGCCACTGACCAAAGCCCTCCGCACACCAGCAGCTATGTCACTCAACTCAATCACTTTGGCAACATGTAAATGCAAGCAGGGCAAGAGTGACACACAGACAGGCAGAACAATCGCATGCAGACACTAACAGGTCTAAACAAACAGGGCTTGGATAACGCAGGGTATCGCGTTCCTCTGGTCTAGTAAAAGTAGTGTAGTAACCGATATTTTTTAATGTAACGCTTTACTTTACTTCATTACATAATCTTGCTACTTTGTAATGCGTTACCTCCAACACTGCCTTTTAGTCTGGAGCAAAATTCAGTTAATTTGAAGTAAATCATTGTGTCTGAGTCAAATTTGACCTTTTTTGACATTTGATAACTTTTACTCTGAAATTCATTCGAAATTTGATGACATTTCTTAAAGTCATCTAAAATACACAAACATGAAAATATTTTAATTGTTATACTTATGTATAGGTGCTACTAATTTTTGTGCATTGAGGCTATTCTGGGTCAAATGTGACCTGTATCTATTGACATTGTGTTTCAGTGAAATGAATTGTTGATAGTGTTAATAAGACAGTAGTTAGTAATGGTTCTACAATAAACCCCACACTTCCAGGAAGTTCTTGTCATTTTCACTTTACATCAAATACATGGAAATCATTATTGCTATGTTGTATTTTCATGCCTAAGGTAAAATAAGTAGTAGGTGTAGGTTTTTTTACAAGGTGGTGCTTTGCCTGGGCCAAAATTGACCTGGATCATACTGCGTGGGTGTAGAATATGACTAGTATGTAAGGGGTTAACATAAGTAACATATTAGACATGCAGAGGCAAAAGCAGCAAACACCATGTTTCTGTCTTGTCTTCTCTTGGAGGACTTGATCTACAGCAGACTGCATCTGGTTTGGAGTCAGGCAGTAATCATCTATTCATACAAGATTTCATTTTTTTTTCTACTTGGCTTATTTCATTTGCGTTTGACCACTGCAATCGTCTGCGGAGGAGCCATCCACTTTATGAAAATTATGTTCCAATCTGGCCTTTGTTGCATCTCGCAGCGGACGCGTGCATATAGGAGATCAAAGGCAGCATCGTACTTATAGGACGGAATAAATAGATCTATATTGGATCTTTTCATTTTCACTCTCAGGGACAACAAATATATGTTTCATGAGGGACTCACCCCGAGATGAGTGTAAATTCTCTGAGGCTGCACTGTAGCTCACAAAGGGAATGGCAATACCCCGAAGCAGGGGAAACTGAAAAACGCAAGTCCTTGATTTTGAACGAGATCTTGATTGGATCAGACAGAATCTTTGGCAACCAGTTTAGCCTTGGCTGTATTAGCCAAGGTCATTCCACTAGAGACATCCCAGACTCCATCTACGGAACGGCTTGCTTTTTCCTTTCATTTATTTACTTTCTTTTTTTTTTTTTTGCAAATGCTGTGTGCTGCTTTCTACAGCGTCCGTAACCGTATAGCGCACCTGTCTGAGACTTTATTGAAATGACAGAGCGTCTCACTCTCGCTCTTTAACAGCGATGATTCATCAGCTCGGGCTAAACCTCCGCGTGCCGTTCACTTCCTGACAAATGGGCCATAGAAATAGGTGTAGGGTTTAATTTCCTTCTCCGGCGCCATGCAATTAGAGTAATATCAGTGTGATGAATGCGATCACATTTTTTTCTATTTATCTGCTTAACTCAGTGTGTTCCTTACGGGGGTCAAACGTATCAGCGTCTGCAGATACAATTTGCTATGCTTTAATCTCAATTTATTTTAAGCGACCTATTAGCAAGTAGGTAGGTGGAAAGTAATCACTAAGGTTATGCATGAGTGCATGATGGGTATATGTGAGTATGTTTATTGTTTTCTGTCCCCTTATGTTGATGTATGTAGGTGTAGGTAGGGTGTTGCCACAACATCTTGGTGTCCAATATTGTCCCTCGGGAGCTATCCATCATAACATTTGATAATAATGACAGAACTATGTTATTAGTATTCAATTTTATTTGACTTCACTCAGCTTGTAGTCTATAACACATCTGTCATGTTGTACCTTTACATGCAAACTAGAGTCCCTGTGATGAGCCTTACCCTCAATCTTGTCCCTTCTATTCAAGGATTCAAGGATTTTACTTGTCATTCAGTAATGTAGGTACATGAAAGAACAGTGCATTACTATCCATATATCATGCAAATACATACAATATGTATGTAATATATGGCATACATAGTAGTCACTACAGCTTTCTTATATATACACATGGATTTTCATAGCTGCACTTCAGCCACCACAGAGGAAACCACTTCATTTTTTCGGTTGGAAATCAGTTGATTTATGTAATTAGAATATAATTTGCAGTTGTTGTAGTACAAACAATTTTTTAACAAATTAGTTCCACTATATGAGTAACAGTGTTTATGTTTTGTAGAGGTCAAGTCCTGTGAGAAGTCAGGAGCAAGGTTTCACGTTACATCATTGTATTTAATAGTAATAGAATATATTAGAAAATGTCAACACGTTACCTTAGTTTCCACATAATATTAATTTTTATTCATTGTTTTGGAAAAGACATAATGTTAAAACTCAAAGGCATGTTGTTCATCTTAGTGCAAACTCTTTGAAATATTAATGTTTTAAAAGGTTCGATAGTTTTTATATATTATATAAATCTGTATCCCAATACACACATTAACACACATATAAACCTATACTACATATGATTCCTTGACATTGTCATTTCTTTACTGATGTGTAGACATGATCTCATTTTCATGTCCCGCCCACATCTTGTCATTTAGTGTTATACGATTAACAATACAATGCAGCTGTGTTCTGCATGGAAGCTGCTCTATGATACGTTGTGCATTTTGTGTCCTAAAGGATTTTAATATTCCGTGGATGTCAGTGTGGATCATTAGTTCTTGAAGGAAGGTCTGGATGGGAAATTTGAAACAGATGCTTAAATGACTACTGGCTGCTGTTTCATGTACTGCTTCCACATGTAATTAACAAGTTTAAAAAAAAAAAGCTGAGTCATTTCTTTAGTAAATATTCGGCTTTATAGCCAGCGTTCATCCTAAAATGCCTATAACTCTCAATCTTCTACTCTGGACATCCTTACTTTTCATTAGGGCTCATCGTTGATCATTTTACTTTACTGTCTGACCACTGCAGGGAACAAGTAGAGGGTACACCTGCACATCTCACAGCCTGGTTATGGTCTTATCACACTTACGATCAACTTACATGTTCACATACAACATGAGTAAATTGGCTAATATCACTGCTGTATACATTGGTCTGCAACATGATAGTGGATGAATGGAATAATGATATAACAAGCATCAGTCTGATAGACTTTTATAGGTACCCAGCCAGCATGTCCATGTAGGCCCTGTAAGGGTTAAATTTAGGCTGCAAATAGGGGTCCCAGTGGGTTTGTCCTCCAGATTGGTAAACCCACCTGTGTTTGCCCATATGGGCTTCAAGTGGGTTATGAATGGTTTTCAGGTGGGTGAGAACCATGTAGGTCCTATATGTTTGCCCATATGAGATTTAAAAAATGGAACTTAAATAAGTCCATTTAGCCAGCCCACATGAGCTTCACATATTGGGCCCATTTTCTGAAACAATTTGGAACCCATACAATTTACCCTGTTTATTCCCATGCCCACTTGGCACACTTCCATCCCTCATGGGGCTCATACAATTATCCACATGAGCTTCACCTGTGTGGTCCATTATGCTGAAACCATGTGGGACCTGCAAAGCCCAGTTAAAGTCCATGCCCACTCAGTACCTATGTAGCATTCATTTAACACATGCGGGGCCCACATGGAGATACTGGATGGGTAATAACAAAAAAAAGTCTTTGGCAACACTAAGAATGATTGCCTATCTCAGGTATGCCTAAAAAAGCATCCTTACAGTGTAGGTATTATACAGTAGATCTGTATTTAGCTTTAAAATGGATTCATTAAGGCATGAGCTCCTACAGCTTGTCTACACAGAACTTGTTTTCCACTTGACACAAGAAATGTTCACTACTTTATGTTAAAAAAATACAGAGATCTACACAGACCACCTAAAATCTCACAATTGACTTGTGTAACTGCAACCCAAAGTGGCTCCAAGTCTATTTTCTTCCATTTAAAGCGTGTAATTGCAGTGATTCTGTGTTAGTGTGGCAGCCTACACTTAATACTGTGCCTGAATGCATCCAGTGTAAAGACTCAGAGAAAGGGTCTTGAAGCTGCTGCTGCTGCTTTGCTAACACACACTCTGCAGCAAAGTGCCATCCTTCAAACGCCATCTGAACGTCGCAGTTAAAATCTAGCTGTGAAATGTCACTAAAAGTAGAATTAACCGCTGAAATCTGCAAACTCGTGCAGCAGTTGTGGCAAAAAACGTGAACTCTTCTATTAAAAAAAAAAAAAAAGCCTGTCAATTTATGCGTATGATATGACACTCTGACACTCCATCACTTCACACTTCAAGCTTTTGGTCCTGGAGATGCTCAAATTATGATTTAGATGGAGAATAATTATGCAGCACACATTTAAATAGCAATTTGTTGCTCTTTTAGCTAACTAGTGACATTTGGACAGACACATACACATATATAGCCTATAACCTACTGCCACACAAAAAGAGTTCACTTTTTTTTCTTTTTTGGCTGTTGTTGTCAGCACAGGATTAAATATAAATTGCATCATTGTTAGTCTTTGTTAGCCGCAATCAAAACTTTTGACTATTTTAAGCGTGTTTGATTACTTTGGAACAGAACAGTCGAGACAAGAGAAACAAAATCACTTCAATATCTAGTTTAAACCAGCAGTATTAAGAAAAAAAAAAAGAGAAAAAAACAACAAAACTGCAAAGCACTGATGAGCAATTTTCCAACATTTTTAACAAGAAAAAACAAGAAGGATGTAAGCTGCCCCGGATCACGATCAAAAAATATGATGTAATAACGCTTTGCACCATGCGAGATCTTTATTTTATGTGCTGCTGGAGATGCTCGTCGGCTGCACTTCGAGCTTGAGAGAGGAGGGGTGAAAGAGTGATCAGTCTAATAGGAGTACATACTGTCTTTGATGTGATACTTGTTGCCAGGGAGCAGGTCACCTTCACCGTTTAAAAAAAAAACAAAAAAACTGCAGCAGCATGTGTGCAGATTAGTCAGAGGTGGCTCACGTATATATTCCTTGTTATTCTGTGTATGTGATCAGAAGTAAAGCGTTACCGGACAGGGAACGATGTGATCTCTGCGCCCTCTACGGTATCCCCAGAAGACAGAGGTCAACTGCAGAGGGCGTTGCACTCTGTCCCCTTCCATCTGCGCCCGCCGCTGCTTATTCAGCCCACGTTAACCCACCCTACAGTAGAGATGCCACTGTCATCCTCTGTGCCTTTCCCCTGTCTCCAGGGCGATGAGGACTTAAAAAAAAAAAAAACAGAAAACGGTTCAGTTTAAAAAGACCGTTGATATGAATACCACTTGTTTTCCTCTACTTTGAACATTTCACAAGAGTGCTCTTAATCAAAAAAATCTATTGTATTTACCTGCAGGGAGTAAGAGTGCTGCAGCTCAAGTGAGTTTAAAGTGATTTTTATCATTTTGAAATTTTTTTTTTTTTTTGCAGACACATTTCAACAACCCTGCTATAAAATCCCAAATCCCCAATCCTACCCTCACCCAAACATAAATCTGCATTAAAAACATGTTGAAGAGACGTGTTCGCCAGGTTAAAACTCTTCAGAAAAAAGACTGCTTGTTTTTTTTTCTTCTTTTCCAGCTGTAGACTGGATGCTGATCTATGAGCGCCTATTACGCCGAGTCAAATGACAATATGCTCGAGTGGTTCGTCTCGAACGACTGAGCTTGATTGACTCTGACCCCTAGCTTTTTTACATGGGAGACTTGTCAGTTTGTCCAGTCGCTTTGATAAGAGACAGAAAATCCGTCCTCCCTATAAGAACGCCGGCATCACTCCCTATTTTCGCTGAGCCCTACATACTGTCAGTAGATAGCGGCATTTCAAATGACAGCTGCTTATCTGAGCAAGCTCCAGTGCATTTGCCCAGGGTGGAATTGGTGATACACCAAGCACATTACTGCTGGAAGTTCAGCATCCTGTACTCCCCGTCTTCAGACTCCCCTCAGTCCTGATGTGTTTGCTTTTTATTTTGTCCTAGTAGAGGTTGTGTAAACCCTGCAATGTATCTCACTAATAGCTTTACTATCCCGTCGCTGATACAAGATCAAACATTTTTTTAAGAGTATAATGAGATAGGAGGAAAATGTATGTTGAATATTAATTAATGTTAGGAATAAATGTTTTCTTTCATCTCACTGTCCTGGTAAGTGACTGCACCGTTTCAAATTAAATTGCACTGTTCCACTGGACCGTTGATATCAGCTGCATCTCTGTGTACATGAATTTTGCTTACATCTTAAGATGCTTCTGTACAACAGTGGAGGGGAAAAAAAAGTGGGAAAAAAAATAATTAGTGCTGGGTGTAGTGTATCCAATTAATGTCAATGAGTGCTAATTTGACATCTATTCCTGACAGCCTGTTCTCTGTACTTACTCATCTGAAACATGAAGAATTAATTACAGGTGATTCAGATTGTAATTTTAATAAAACGAAGAAAGNAAGAATTAATTACAGGTGATTCAGATTGTAATTTTAATAAAATGAAGAAAGAAAAAAAAAACATTTATTCTTTAACAAATGATATGCAGCAGTGCCCAATTAGCAGGGCGCTTTAGTGGATCACATTGATAAACTCATCACTCCTCTAATTCTTATTCTCATTCCAGATGTTTGTATTCATGAGCTATCTTGGTAGTTTATCGTTGAGGTATTTTTT
>JANJYP010043352.1:0-13930 GCA_024605115.1 Rastrelliger brachysoma | reverse complement strand
GCGCATGTGTGTGTATGTGTATTCAAAGTGAGCTTGACAGGGTGCACACCAAACCAAACTGAGCATGAGAAGTTTTTTTTTTTTTTTCCCCTCTTTTTCTTCTGTTGGTGAGAGACTGCAGGGTATGAAAGAGAGAACAAGTGAGAAGTAGCGAAAGACAGATACAAGTGCCACAAAGGGAAAGCAAAGGGTGAGAGAGGGAGAGAGACATAGGAAGAGAGTTTGAGTTTGGGTGGGGAGCGNTGCACACCAAACCAAACTGAGCATGAGAAGTTTTTTTTTTTTCCCCCCTCTTTTTCTTCTGCTGGTGAGAGACTGCAGGGTATGAAAGAGAGAACAAGTGAGAAGTAGCGAGAGACAGATACAAGTGCCACAAAGGGAAAGCAAAGGGTGAGAGAGGGAGAGAGACATAGGAAGAGAGTTTGAGTTTGGGTGGGGAGCAAGAGAGAGAGTGATGCGCAAAGACTTAGGTGTGATGAGACCAAATGGATCAGAGTCACAGTTTCTAAAAAGGGAGGTATGACACATGCTCATCCTTTACCTTCTTTTATTCTTAACTCTCATCATTCTCCTCTTGTCTTTTTTTTTTTCTTCCTCGCCAACACCGTGCAGCATCATTTCAATCATGCGGGGCGTTGGTGGGCAGGAATCAAGCGCAAGAATGATTAAAAATGAGGGTACGAATGAGTCACTTCCAATTGCAAAACATTAATAATACATGTGCACAAATGTCCCTCTGGCTTTCTGTACACACACACACACGCCATTTATGGACAAAAAATTCTTGAGAGGTACAAGCAGAAATTCAAGCTCGATCCAGCAGCTTTTTGACCGACGTATTCCACCTCACACTTCTTCTCACCTCTTGCGGCTTGTTGGAGTGGGAAAAAGGGACCGCTTTGGCTGACGCTAGCGTTTTTCCACTGGCCCTGCATTTCCTCGACGATAAACTTCTTTTACCTTTTTTTCAAAGTAAAAAGCTTGGACTTTGGCGAGAGTCCTCAATCTATCAAAACACAGCAGTGCAGTACTTCACACCTTCTCTCGGCTCTCTTGTGGCTTGTTTGAACAGGAAACAAGGCTATTTTTTTATTTATTTTTTGTGCCAAACAATTACAATAACTACACCACAAGTCCATTTATTCATGGACAATATACTCACTCGGACCAAAAAAAAAAAAGTTCAACAAATTGGTACTTTGTAGCATGAGTAGCAGTTCAAGCACAGTTCCTCACCCTTCTTTCACATTTCTCTCTCCTCTGCATCTCTCTCTCTCTCTCTCATGCCAGTGGATGTCTTTAATCAGAGCGTCAATCAGAGTTTGACGTACGAAAGAGAATGAAGCTTAATCCAATACGAGATACACAAGATAATACAGCTGTTAAAACCATCAGCTGCCTGCTAGATAACAATCCTGTTACTCACATTAAGTCTCTCTCTCTCTCTTCCCCTTTCCTCCCTTCTCCCTCACTCTCACTCTCCGCCGTTGTCTAATCTCACTCTCTTAAATGGTAAAATGAATGGTTGTTAAATCTCAGCATCACTCTGTCTGTGTTTTTTTTTTTTTGAACAAATTGAAGTCTCTTTGCATCATAGTCTCCTTCAGGGTTATTATAGTTAACAAGAAATCTAAATTTAGCCATGAAAAATACTTTTGGATGAAGTGAAATGAGATGAGATAAAATAATGGAACAAAAAAAAGTAAATCAAATTTGAAGACTTTTGGACTGCGACAAAATAAAATCAAATAACAAAAAACACTTTTCTGTAGCCGAAGAATCCTTAAATAACTGATCTTAAAGAAAAGGGGAGAGTTTTGATGTATATTAATACTTTTAAAAGCCTATAAGTGACATTAAGAGAGGCATAAACTAAACTGTAATAAAAGATCAGTGTAATACCAACTTGAAATTAAACAGACCTTTAATTAAAAGTTGCCTTGACCTTTCCATGTCTAACAGGAAGAGAAATCGACATTTTTTGTCATGCAGGGCTGATTGCTGGATGTTGGATTAAAGCTGAGCAAGATTATTCATAGGATTGAGCCAGATTAAGCTGCTGACATCCTGCAACGAACCGTGACCTACTGGCCAAACTGGTCAGATGATCACCCAGTGAGGAAAGAGTATGGAAAAGAGTGACTTCGAGGGATAAAAAAAAAAAAATGGAGCACAGAGCTGGGAGAACCGGTTAAAAAGGAGGTGAGGAGTGAAAGCTAGTTTGAGCTGTGACAGACGTTTAACAGACAGTTAGATGGAGAGATAGTTGGCAAGGGTGAGGGGGGTAGGGGGTGGAGGGGGAGTTAATGGAGGGTGACGGCTTGGAGGTGGAGCTTCTGTCATCACCTGCAGGAGTCGATGGAAGCTATGGCGGAGTTTAAAAAACAGTCTGGTTAAGTACGGAGAGATAAGATAGGACCTGCGAGCTACTCATCACATTTATAGAGGACAGGTGACATTTAGCCAGACGACAGCTTTGGTGCATGTGTGTTTTGAGGGTGCACAGATCAAAAAAAAAAAAATGGATCACGACTTGCATGCAAAAATGTAAGTGTGCTCTGCATAATTCTGCATTCATAGGTGCATGTGTAGGCTTTCCCCAGGCAACTTTGCTGTCTGTGTTGTAGTCTGCAACTTTCACATCAATGACGCTCTTTTCTCTGCCATATTGAAAGGAGCCATATAGATCAAGTTTGATTCATTGATTGTACAACAGATTTGTCCCCATGTAAACAGCCAGAATTGTACTCCATATGTTAAGACCATAAGTAATAATACATTAAGAGGATGTATTGACTAACTGCATTCATTTTTTATGTTTCTTTCTGTTNCACACACACACACACACACACACACACACACACACACACACACACACACACACACACACACACACACACACACACGTCCCTTGTCTAGGTGAGAAATAACGTACGGGTGGGACGGAGAGATAGAGACAGAGCGAGAGGGGCTTTAGAGAGAGAGAAACGGGGCTTACGGAGGACAGAGGGAGGACGGATGGAAAGCTGGAGATAAACTAAGCTTCAGTCAGCAAAGCAAAATGTGTAGTTGGAGAAAAAGGAGCACTTTGTTGTGAGAGGGACAGCGGACCAGGGGACAGACGGGCAGGTGGAAAACACAGGTGGGGTGAGATGTAAAAAAAAAAAAAAAGATGGTAGAAGAGGAAAAGGTATGAGAGGGGAAAAGGCAATTGGAGGAGAGAAAAAAAAACAACGAAGAGTGAGGGAGAGGAGGGAGGGTCCATTGGTTCATAATCCCCTTACAGACAGCTTTGTTGAGTGATTGACAGCCCAGCGCGCTACGTTAGAGCCTTAGCACAGGGGGGCCGCCGTGACTGGAGGGATTATCTCTCTGGCTTAACAACCCCCTCCCGCACCACCTCATCACCACCTCATCACCCCCCTCCACCCCAACCCTCCTCCTCCTTCACCACCCCCTCATAGGGTCAAGTGGTACAGGCCGGTTTCTGTTGTTTTCACGCTTGCCCAGAAAACTTGCTTTGTCTCAGGTTATTGTGTTGTTTGGCAAATAATGCTTAATGCAGCAATAAGAGGAGGGTGGGGTGGTGGTGTTGGTGGTAGGCAGCAGTGTGGTTGGGAGGGGGGTACACAAACCCACGCAGGGCATGTACACAGGCGCACGCACCCACGCATGACGCATGATGCCTGACATCCACACAATCACATCCACAAGGCACAGACGCACACACGCATTGAAAACTCGCTCTATTCAGCATGCAAGGGCATCATGAGGGTACAGAAGCATTTAAACAAGACCTTGAGTGAATTCTTTTGTTCTAGCTAAGTACCACCATAATAGAGTTAGCTCACCCGTCACAAGAGTGATTAAATTTAAGAGGAAACATGAGAAGAAAGCAAAGGTTTCGATTAAAAAGAGATAACGTAAAAAAAAAAAAATACAGTCAAATTACAGCACTTATGAACAATCGTGGCATTGTTTGACCACTCTGCAAGCGCCTATGTTAAGGCTTTCAGAGAATCAGATAATATGTATGATTTACCAAGTGCCAGAAGAACACACATTAGCAACTGCACGTGTTGCAATGCTCAGCTGTGTACACACACACATATATAACGGCCACCCAAGACTTAGGCTCCAGATGGACTAGGCCTAACAGGGACCGGTGGCTTTAGTGAAAACGCACAAAATGAGGAACCCGAACACAAACAACATGGCAGCTGTGTGTGTGTGTGTGTGTGTGTGTGTGTGTGTGTNAATGTTTGAAAGGATCCTTTGTGTGTGTGTGTGTGTGTGAGGGAGAGAGAGAAAGAGAGAGGCCAAAGACAGACACGTTCTCTCTAAAATCCTAAGACCATACATCCAGAGAGTTATCTGTGCTACATTGGAAAACAAGCATCACACACACACACACACTCACATCCACATACTACAGGGCTATACATGTTCAGCACAGTGACCCACACCGGTGCCACCCATCCATCAACTGAAAACCAAAGAGCACAAGAGAGAGACTGTCGAAAAAGGAAGGCTTTTGTCCCCACCCAACCCTCACCCCCCCGCCACCTCCCACCCCTGTGCAATGGCATTCTTCTGGCTTGATTTTCTTTGTGGGGAAGGAGGGAATAAAGAAAGAAAGGATGAAAGAAAGGAAGAAAGGAGGGCGCTCCATCTGTTTTTTCCCCCTCCTGTGGCCTGCAATACAGCTGCACTCCAATGGAGAGCAAGTCTGATAAAAAAAAAAAAAAAGAAGAAGAAGGATAGAATTTTGGAAGGGAGGTAAGAAGACAGGATTGCTAATGAGGGAATGGCTTCCTGATTTTCTGAGAATTTCGAGGGAGTGGTACATCTGCTCATGCATATATGTGTGTATGTGTATGTGTGTGTGTGTGTGTGTGTGTGTGTGTGGGGCGGGGGTTCGCAGTGACTCCCAAATTACTTTGACACCACAGTGATAGGCAATCATGATTATTCATCCTGTCTTCACTACAGAGAACCTATTTATTGTTGGACATTGATGAGTGAATGAGGAGAAAAGAGAGCCCACAGATCAAAAAAAAAAAAAACACCCACAAAGAGGAAGAGAAACAAAAGCAGAAAAAGATGAGAGCAATTTTTTTTAAAGAGGGGAATAAACTTTACAGTCTGCCAACTAGCTGTAACATGATAACAGGTCGGGTATGTAGAGAAGGAAATTTACACTGGTGGAGAGCCAGGCAACGAGAGAAGAGACGGAGAGAAAAAGTGAAAGAAAAGACAAAAGAAGTGAAGAGGGGGGATTAGTGTGGAGAAGTGGACCAATTTTTTTCTTCTTCTTCTTTTTTTTTTGCAGACGATGAGAGGAGTAAGAGTGCGTGTGGGAGAGTGCGAAAGCTCGAGAGCCGAGTGTGTGTGAGGGCTTTCAGTGGAAGCGCTGGGAGGGCAGCTCTTTTGTTCGCGGGGAGCGGAGGGAGGGAGGATGAAGTGAAGGAGGGAGAGTGGAGGGAGTAGAGAAGAAGGAGTGGAAGGAAGGAGTGAAGGATATGCTACTGACAGAGAGAGGGAGAAAGGAGAAGTGGGGGGGGAAGTTACCTCTGAAGAAACTCAACCCTTCCACTTGGACTTCTTCCAGCACTGGGAGCAATAACATTTTTCATCTGTGCATGCATGAGGATGTGTGTGTATATACAAGCTCTCCACTGTGTGCATGCATGCCTGGATATGTGTATGCCAGTGTATATGACCGCTGGTGTGTGTGTGTATGTTGAACGCAGACTGGAAGACATGAGGACAAAGGCAAAAGAGAGAGACTGAGCAAAGGAGGGTAAAACCGCTAGAAAGCCACTCTGTCGCTTCAAGCGTGCACACAAAGTCATGTATTATAGCCAGTGCTGGGGTATCAGATGATGGCATGTGGACAGGGCAACAACAATCCACTTCACTTCTCTGTCTATACAAGATGGATCTTGTTAAGAGTTGCTTGTCCTAGACAACAAAGCACTGCACTGCACTGCACTCCATATGCGGCAGAAAAAAAGACCATTTGGAGGCAGTGGGCTAGTTTAAAATTTATACTCTGCCTTAAATCATCCCCTTCAGGTTAAAATAGTTTTATCTGCAAAATGTCCACTTTCCAGGAAGTGCAGGGAGGAGGAGGTGGGGGCAGTTTGACAATCATGCATTTCTGAGTTCTTCTAATGCAGCTTTGACGAGGCTTCATAAATGTAGGATGATTCATTGTCTCAGTCCAAAAAGAACAATGTAACCCTTCAACCCTGTGTTCAATTGAGACCGTATAACATTCTTTTTTTTTCTTNAAAAGAACAATGTAACCCTTCAACCCTGTGTTCAATTGAGACTGTATAACATTCTCTTTTTTTTTAAAAGAACAGATCACGCATATCTTACACATGGAAATAAAGTCAAATTCACTTGGCAGCTGAACCCCTGACTCAGTTTAAAACACACACTACAGTTCTGCTTCTATGCTCTGATATGACTATTAGTTTATGGTGACTAATGTTAGTTTATGCTATCAACTTTAGATAAACACTGTTGTGTAAGTGAGTCAGTTTGCTGGTTTTCTAATTCCAACTTTCTAATTTATAACTTTCTACAACTCCAAACCATTTTCCTTTCATTTGACACTGGTGGCCGCAGCGGCTGCTTCTGTCTGTCCCTCGGCTCTCTGACAAATCTCAAGTCATTCTGCTTCTTCTTGGCTGCACTTCACTCTTGCTCCTGCTCCAGGTGCTTGTTTCAGCTCCTCAAAAACACTCCCTCTTAAAGCTTAAGCTAAACATATCTAGCAGTGACACGACTTGGCACAAGATCTATCTGTGTGAATAGATATTTATATTAAAACTAAATCCCCTTTTAAAGTTTGACATTTGGGGAAACGCACTTATTCACTCTCTCGCTGACGGCCCGTTCAGACGCAACGTGACAACGGCACCACTGCGTTCTCTGAAACCCATTATTTTCAATGGCGTGTGCCGCACCATGACGACTTTTTTGATGCCTCGAGNTCTGAAACCCATTATTTTCAATGGCGTGTGCCGCACCATGACGACTTTTTCGATGCCTCGAGAAAAATGCGGGCGCAGCACAGCTCGAGCCCAGAAGTCAAGGCGTTGCGAGCTGTGATGAATACCTACGTGGCCAATAGAAAAGGGAGGCATGGAAGGCAAAATGGAGGAAAAAGCTGATGTCTTTGTCTGAATTCACACTCGTATCAAGATCTCAGGAGGAAAGCTCCACCTTGGAAATGTTTTTCTATCCACATAGGCATATCAGGTGTGTTTTAACAGTCAGGTAGCTTGTCTATAGGCCTTTATGATAAATATAGCTCATGTTTATAGTACGGTTGACAAAGTCTTCCCCCTCAATAGCTCTACAGAACTGCTAGAAATGTTAAGAAGCACTTATTTTGCTCTGTCCTTCCCCTAGCTAGATCCAAGAGGCACGTAGCTTGGCTTAGGATAATGTACAGGTCAGAACAAACGGACATTTTCTGTTTTCTGTGTCTGTCTGGATTAAACTATTGAGAGTAAGGTTTTAAGTTGTTCATAGGCACATTTTTTTTAACTTTCAGAGAACCACACTAGCTTTTTTTCTTCTCGCTTCCAGTCTTAATGCTAAACTAAGATAACCGCCTCTTAGCACGCTACTCAAGTTAGGCTGGAGCTATCAATCTTCTCAACCCACTTTCAGCAAGAACACAAATTAGGATCTTCCCCACACTAAAAAAAACAAAAAAAAACAAAACTGATTCCTTCAAGGAGAATAATATTATGAGAGTACTGCTCTGACTGAAATTAATATGAATCATTAGCACTGTTTTTGTTCTCCTCTCAGCAACATCAATGAAATACAAAAGCAGGAAAAGACCTTGAGACAAAAAGTTTCCTCTGCTCAACCACAAGTTAGACAATTTTAAAAATCAAAAAAAAAAAAAAAACTATTTAAACTAAAACATGTGGCATATGGTATACTTCCAAGCCAGTATATGATGTCTGTAAACTGAGATACATGGACAACTTTCATGAGGTATGAGGCCCAAACCTGCATCCAAAACTGAGGAATTAATCTTGCATTTCTAACATCAATCCTACTTAAATTGTATTTAATGCACAACCCAGGAAATGGAGTGTGATTTTTTCCCTGAGCAGCCAGCCAAGGTCAGTTTCCCTATAGACTGCAACAACTATGGGATAATGCCAAAACCAGATGGACTACGCTCACTGTACGGTCTTTTAACTCCTAATTAGAAGTATGCATATATGCGCACACACACACGGACACACTCGCGCTCGTACAAGCATCTGCAGAGAAAGTGTGAAGCCTGGAAAACTAATCAAGGTGCAAGGATTTAAGCACGGCGAATATTGCAAAAGATCTAAGGTAGAGAAGCCTGTGCTCATATGGGGTAATAAATGTGTTCGTTTATTATTTAGCCAAGTTTCAAGATGACTGGGTGTTACTGCAGCGAGGCAGAGCAGGACAGGGTTCCCCACCAAAGCCTCTTAGCATGAGGATCATCTCTTACCCATTGTAAGTCAATGGGTAAAGATTATCTTAAAGCTAAGATGCTTTGGTGTAACAGGTCTCCACATCTCCCACACAGGAGACCAAACATCTAGTGCAACAGCCACAGGATCCGCACATCCTACAGCCCCAACATCAAAAAAAAAAAAACGTGTATCATTTTGTAGTTGAGCAGTGAACAGTTGCTCTGCTTTGTTACCAGGCTCCTTGCAGGCAGGGTGATTCATGTATGCTTACTTTTGCAGCTCTGTGTGTCTCCGCAAATCTCTGGATAACAGCTTCTTATGCCAAAAATATAAACAGAAGAAACAGAAGAAGAAGAAGAAGAAGAAGAAGAAGAAGAAGAAGAAGAAGAAGAAGAAGAAGAAGAAGAAGAAGAAGAAGAAGAAGAAGAAGAAGAAGAAGAAGAAGAAGAAGAAGAAGAAGAAGAAGAAGAAGAAGAAGAAACAACTCCACCTGTAACCACTTTATCACTTATGAAAAACATGCAGTTACTGGCTCTGTGCCTTGCATTTCTAGGTCCATTTTGTTGTTTGACGGTGTATTTTTGTTATTCCCGACATGAATTTAAGAGATTGTGTTCCATCTCGGCGACAATGGAGTACAATAAAAAGGAAAAGCTCGCCTGTCGAACGTCAGGTTCTTTGGGAGTGCGTTTCACAGAATCAAAAAGGAGTGTTGGCTCCAAGACTCACCGACAATCACATGGGATGAAATCTATCAACGACAAGGCAGACATCAATTGACTGTAGCCTCAATAGAAGAAAACCCAAGCCGACTTTTGAATAAGAACAACTCTTAACAATATCAACATAAAACCTGGTGTACTGCATTTATTGTGTTATTAACCAATTTCTACCAACACCTGACTTTCTTTTGTGAAAAGTCCCGTTTTTAAACAAGGATGTTTCACCAGTAAATTACAACACTTCATCTTGGAACACAATGAGCTTCTAATATTGATTATACAATGAAATAGTAGAGATTTCCTGTAATGGAATTGATTTAGCTTTTGGCAAATAGGTCCATCAACACACTGTTCTGCGACAAGGCATTTGGCATCATTTCTAACTCTGCCTGTGTGCTGTGTGTGTTTGTGAAGTTTAAACACAATGTGTATGCGACATCTCATTTTAATGTAAGAGGTGTAGTAAATACCGAACACAGNCTGCGACAAGGCATTTGGCATCATTTCTAACTCTGCCTGTGTACTGTGTGTGTTTGTGAAGTTTAAACACAATGTGTATGCGACATCTCATTTTAATGTAAGAGGTGTAGTAAATACCGAACACAAAGAAGGGGAAACAGCTGCTAGTTGTCTAATCGCACCATACTAAGTTGATCAGAGAGCTCATTCCACCCTAAAACGTCAATGAATTCCTTTAAAAGTATACTAGGTTTCATGCTGGACTTCACAGGGGTAAATATTATGGGACGTGTCAGTAATGAGGAATGAGAGGCCGGCTCAGTTGTATGCAAGCAGGAAGCAGCTAGTCATGGCGGTGACCTATAGATCATCAGTCACTCTCCCTGTCTGCCTCGTGTCACATCAGCCAGTACTACTGTCAAACCCTGCCCAACTCCCAAACCATCCATCTCTCTTTCTTAACTCTCCTTCCCTCACTGTCTCTTGTGGGTTTTTTTTTTTGTTTCCCTCATCAACTCTCCGTTCTCCTTCTCTCTTCTATCTTTCCCTCATCTCACCCTTATAACCCCTGCTTCTTCTATTTCTGCCCTCTTGCATATTGGTTGAAAATGTTTGCCAAAACTTCACCTATGACAAGGCACAGCTGTCCGGCAGCAAACCCACTCATTTGTCTCTCTTGTGTAGACACAAAGTCAGCAGACACACACACAAACACACACATGCATTCCCTCTTTAACATTTAGTTATAAAACCGTTTTGGGCCGGTGCCCAGTCAGAGTGTCGTATTGACGTCCAGAGGCAGACGGCAGGAAGAGTGTGATGGAGTTTCAGTGTTGATGAAAGTGACGGTACGCCAAAGGCTGAAACTGGAATGCATTCTGGCTCACTGAGAGATAAGAGGAAAAACCATTTGGGCTTTGTTTTGTATTTTACAAAGTTCTGTATAACCGTGTGTGGGGCTATGTAAAAAGGGACACCACCTTGATGTTGCCGGGCGGTAGAGCAGGTGTGAAAAGACCAAAAAAAAAACCAAAAAAAAACAAAACACCAACAGACAAACACAGAAAATAAATCTCCATTTTATCAAGCAATTCCTGTCTTACGCATTTGCTTCACACAAAAAAATTAAGCAAGCTGCCAAAACATAAAAAGTATTTCAACTTAATTTTCCTGAACAAAATCATCACCATCATCNTCAAGCAATTCCTGTCTTACGCATTTGCTTCACACAAAAAAAATTAAGCAAGCTGCCAAAACATAAAAAGTATTTCAACTTAATTTTCTTGAACAAAATCATCACCATCATCAAAAAAAAAAAACTTAACTTGAGAAAATACTTGAAATGAGTTCTCTTTTTGGGGAGAAAGGGTTAAAATAATTAAACTACTGTTTCACTTCTTTAAAAAAGGAAATAAGACTGAAGCAGTCAATAACAATAAGAACATGATTAGAGGGAGCTTTCTTTGCAGTACATAAGTGCACATTACACAGGCAGTCTGGATTAGATGTTGGAGATCTTTCTACACTGTTTAGTATTCAAGGCACAAACACACACATACCAGCGCATCCTGTGTCACAAAACAGCATCCAAGCACACATACACACACACACACACATGAAATGACAACAGCATCAACTCCCTCCTGCTGCTATCCCATTTATCTGGAATGATGCCGAAGCCACAGTCGCTGCTGCAATGTGAGCCCAGCCCAGTGGTGTGGGGATCTGCAGAGCAGCAGAGCTGGGAGTATTCTGATACAGAGTCTCACAAAACTCAACAGCGGGGAGAGGAAGATGGAGGGATGACAGAGGAGAAGGAGAGGAAAAAGCCAAGAGACTGGAGGGAAAACTTGTTCCTACATCGCACACCCCTTTGGCCCATAAAATCCACACACATACAAACAGACGTGTGTACACACACACCTTCGGACTGGCTTCCCACCAGTCCACCTCTCTCTGTCACCCGAGGGAGGAGGATTGACCTGGCCCAGTCCAAATGCTGCCAGGAGGATTGGATGATCCTGCTTAGGCAGGGTGTGCTGTGAAGCAAGCTAATGAGAGGCCAGGATGTGTGTGTGTGTATGTATGTGTATATGTGTGTGTGTGTGTATGTGTTAGTGTGTGTTGGCTGCTTTGCTAAGGGGCTCTGGGGTTCAGTCACCCAGGGCAATCTGCCCAGTGATGCTGGGACACATGTGACCTCTTCAGACCTGCAGCCTGGATTACTGTTACCACTACTACAACATTATGTGTGTGTATGTGTGTGTGTGTGTGTGTGTGTGTGTGTGTGTCTGTGTGCATATGTTTCTGAGAAAGAAAAGTTGCTTGTTTCTGTGTGTGTTTCAACATTCTGAACTAGCTCAGCCAGCCACACGCTTTTAATCTCCTTCATCCTAATCATCAGCACTTTTAACAATTACCAAAATCCCAAAGTCACTTCTAAAGCCCTAGGGAGTGAGGAAGTAAATTAGTTCTTTAGCTAACCCCAGCATATTTACAACACCGCTTTATAGCTGTTATGATGTTGATGAATGTGCACTGCCCCTGCCAAATAAACTTATAATCGAGTGATAAAATAATGAATGAAATCCGTGTGGAACAACAGTCCGTGACGCCTACCAAGTTCCTCACCTCTCTTCTCCTCTGTGTGTGTGTGTGTTCTTTTCTTGTGTTTATCGCCTATGGGTAACTGTGTGTGTTTAATGCTCACTAGTACATGCAACAAAGGAGATACATTAGGGCCACACACTCTTTACAAACATGTCCAACAGAGATGGGGAGGGGAGGTCATGCCCCAAGAGGCTCATTTATGTGCTCGTGTGCAGGCATCTGTCGGGAATGCCTGTACACACACACACGAACACACACACACATCTGTATTTTTGCCATCCCGACTGCATACCTGCGTGTCCATCTGCCCGCAGCTGAGCCCAAAGAAAGAAAAGAAAAAGAAAAGAAAGAGATTCCAGCCCCTGGTCGGATTGGCTGCTTTCTCCTTGCCTTTCCATTCTGCCACCTCAGCTGAAACCTCTTTTCACAGCTCCTGTTGCTCTCAGCTCGTAAACTTACACACACTCCTCTTTTTCACCGAGGGAGAAGAAGGGGGGGGGGGGCGAGGGGGGAAGAAAGGGGAGCGTCGCCGCCTGCTCCATATATATAAAAAAAAGCCAGCTTGAGTAATATGGTTCATATTCTTTCCATCCATCTCTTCTTTTCTCCACGACATTCTTTCTCTTGTTTTTACACTCCCTCTTAAAATAAAATTTTTAAAAAGCTACCCAGTGAATATTCTCTAATCATTTAGCCTAAGGATGCGTGTAGGCTTACCAGGCTACTGCTTACTTATCCACACAGCCCAGAAAGGCCTCAGTGTCTGCATGCATTATTCAAGAAGTGGCAGGGAGGGTGGAGGGTGAGGGGGGGCCTACGGGTGAAATTTCGCAAGGGTGAAACCGGGTGTGAAGTTTTGGTACACACAAACAAATCAATAAACGGGTGTTGCCATGCTGCTCCTCCTGATAGGACACCCCGTTTGACCTACTAACACTTATTCTACTCTTACTCTCTGCGCTCCATCCCAGAGTGCCCTCACCGAGAAGATTTGCAGTAATTTTTATTTCTTTGGGAGTCTTTTCCCTCTCTCTCTCTCTCTTTTTTTTTTTTTTTTTTTTTTGTAGTTGAAACACTTAGCCTAGTTAGTTGGTCTTTTATCCGGCGCCAATTAGCCGGCGATTAATGAATTATTGAGAAACGGGAAAGGGGGGGGGGGTGGATTAAATTTTAATGTGGATCTTAGGGGGAATAGTTGTATTACAAGTCACCGCGAGCGCACAAGCAAGGAGACACCCACCCTCAGCAGCCGTTTACAATAATCTACAGCCGTTTACCCAAAGTATGGAAAGAGAGGAAAAGAGGAGAGGGAGGAGGAGGAGGTGAGGGTTGAGATGAGAGCAAAAAGAGGAACGGGTGAATGAGAGGCTTTTGGCCTTAAGAACAGACACTGGAATCAAACTTGCAAAAGAGCCAAAAAACTACTAAACTCCATATGTTGTGATCAGAGGAGTGACCACTGCCAACATTTTCTCTAATTGAATTCATTTTCTCTCTTTCCCTGTGTCCATCAGTGTGACCTACACTCTTTGATGCTCTGTGTGTGTGGGGGTCACTTGCACTCCAGCATCCCCTTAACCACCCCCCACCCCTCCAAAAAAAAAACAAAAAAAAAAAAACTCCTCAGCAGTAATGTAAGATTCGATC
>JANJYP010043327.1:0-18287 GCA_024605115.1 Rastrelliger brachysoma | reverse complement strand
CTCTTTCTTGTGCATAAAAATACATAAAAGTAACCTAAACTAAGCCAAATTTGTATATAATTTCACGTTTTAAAGATTTTATCCTTACCTATTTTGTTCCTGATGAAAATATATTTTAATGGGTATTATATAGAATTAGGGCTGTGTTGTGCACACACTTTTTTTGAATAGGATACTGACTGAAAATTTGTGAGGTGAAACTCACAAATTTGGAACATTTTTTTTTGCAAAACTGCAAATAAAATACCCTGCCTTGCCATTGGAGGACACAATAATGCTAAAATTTAAAAAAAACATTGTCCCACAGTAACTGTAAATTTGTAAATTCTCTCTTAAACTCTTAAAAACCAACCGTATACAGTCCTGATTTAAATTATAAGAATATTTGAAGATTTTTTGGTTAAGAGTGAATGTCACTTGCCACATTTGGGCCTTTCCATCACAAAATATGCAATCTATCCTTGGGGACTATAATTGTGAATCACGTGGACATGACCGAGAGTGTGCGTGGGGGGTTTGTTGGATGAGAAATGGTCATTTGTATTGACCAACTGACCACTGCAGGAGAGAGGGGAAAAACACGTCCACAGAAAGAAAGACCGCAGCAGCAGTGAACACTGGCGCACAAACATGGCAGAAGGCAAGTTTGGGAGCTTTTTTAAAGATGGGGGGGTTATAAAAGTGGTTTCTGAAAGGGCAGGGTTTCCTTGCATTGTCTTTGAAAATTTTAAAGGGAGGATTCTTCAACAAATTCTGGGCCCCCCCACCCCTCATTGTTTAGGAGGGGGGGGATAGGTTGCCAGCCCCCCTTTGTTTACCTCCCTCTCCCGCTTTCCCTCTCGCTGCGCAGCTTCTGCTTTTCACAGCATTTTGCATGAAAGTGGCAATCTGTGAGGATTACCCAGTTTGAGGGTTAAAAAAAGGATACTGTAGCTTGGGTGCTAATTTTGACTCAAGGCAGAACTAAAAACATGGGCTCCGTTTCTAACCAGGAATTCCCAGGTTGAGTAACCGATTAAGTCACATTTTTATTTATTTATTTATTCAGTTAGTTAGTTTGGCTCTCTCTCTCTGGAGTTGATTGAGTCGTTTGTGGCGAACTGTCTGTTTGATTGCAGTGGAACATTTTAAGGCATTGTTCACACATGTGATGTGCGAGCGTGTAGTGGATTTAACTCTTTAGAAATTCTGACATCATGCAACCTCCAACATCGCTTAATTTTGCACAAACTCGCGTCTTAATTCAGTGAGAGTGAAAGACCGACTCTGCTCTGCCTCAATGCTTCTTGTTGTGTTCGATTAATTGATTCGTATTGATTAATGATGCGGCAAAGCGAGAGAAACAAGTTTTCGAGGTTTTTAAACAATTTTTTGGGGGGTGATGTAGCCTAGTGTTTGCTTTTTCTTAAAACTTATTTTCTTTTGTCACAGTATGAGTTTGAACTTTCTTTTTTTTTAAGACTACAAACTCTTCTCATTGCAGGAGTGTGTAAGACCGAAGAGGATGAAGGACCGAGCACCGAGGAGGATTCACAGTCTTTCCACGGACTCGGCGTGTGCAAATGGTTCAATGTCCGCATGGGTTTCGGGTTCCTGTCCATGACCAACCGAGAGGGAGTGCCACTGGACGAGCCAGTTGATGTGTTTGTCCATCAGGTAGGAAAACTACATACTCTGTGGCTGAAACTATCATCGACGTCTTAAAAATCGAAAGACTGGGAAGAACCATACACATATCTGCACTGGAAAAAAAACATCTTCAGTACTTTGGTCCAAAAAAAAATCTAGTGAAAGTGAAATTTCTTACAAGCAGGAGTGAGATCATCCCACCTGTTTCCAATGCAGTTTAATTAATTTTCCCTCCAAACTAGTATGTCTCTTAAAAGCTGTGACTCGTCAAATCAAAAATAGAGGGGAAAAACACAAATACATGAAAAACAATCAAACTAACAAAACATTAGCATGTGTTGGTGAAAAGTAAGATATAAATGGTATTTTGTAACTGCTTGGCATAGATGCGTGTTTTGTTTTTTTTTTTTTATTTTTTTAAGCAGTGTGGTGGGTGTTTCTCAAGGGAACACGTGTTTCAGAGGAGAGCTGCTGGGCCTCCCTCGTGGTAGGGGGTTAATATGATGTGATCAAGTAGTAACTGTAGTTTTTTATGCTTTATAAGACCTTTTCAAGTTGGCAGCAATGCATAGACTACAAGATTAGTTGATCACAGAGGCGTGTGTCTCCTGGAAAAGGAGAAAGCATGTGATTGATTCTCTTCTGAAGCCGTTGAAGAGTCGATATTTGGTCACGTTTGGGTTTGTTTAGAATATGATGAGTGGATTGGATATTTTACCATTCATCATTGTGTGTGTTAACAAAAGGAAGCTGTTTAAATGATTTTTGAGTGATTTTTTTGTGGATTGAGGAGGAAGAAATATACATCATCCGAAATAAACAGCTTAATCAACCACCATTCCTGGTTCCGTTTTAAACTAAAGTATTTATCTCTGAGGGCTGTTTAAAATATCACTTGTTGAATAAATGGAGCTAGTTTGCATTCATGTCATTTTTTTCCTCCCCTGTTACAGACACTTTCCATTCTTCACTCTTTGTTCTAATGTTTCTCTTTTTGAAGGAGTACATAGTAGTTCAACCAGGTTCAACCAAAACCTTCATTCACCTTTTTAAACACAAGTGTTAAAGTGGGAGGAGTGCAGAGGTGGGGGTACGTTTCCCTCCCAGTTCTTGTGTGAGTGTGTGCCTCCATTGCTGTCTGATAAGATAAAGGGTTAGCATGTGAATGAGAGGAGTCCCTTCTAGCTGCTCATTCACCTCAAGGTTCCTGTCATAAAGTGATTAAAGGCTCTTTTCTGTCTGCTCAACCCCCCATGAGTGTGTGGTAGTGTGTTATACTAGCTTTAAAAAAGGACAAGAGAGCCCAGCTGTGGAGACATTTATTTACCAAAATACAATTCCTTTGACCCCCCCTTTTTCTTACAAATGCACCCACGCATTTAGACATACCATCCACAATGTTGTACTTTAATTCTGTTCAGCTTGCATATTGGCACACATGATTGTCAAACCCAAGCAGCTCTCTTCCTGTCATCTGTTTTATGATGATGCATATAGAGACATTTAAATGTTCTGTGGAGCACTTGTAACTGAAATATTGACTGTTTGCACAGGAAGTCAGGGCTTTATTACTCATACTGCAAACAAAAACACAATTTACAGTTAGCTAACCCACAAGTTTAAAAAAAAAATTGAAAAGAAGTGGCTACCTCTTCATCATGAAAGCAAGTTGATTGTTGCTTCAGATTATGGCTGCAACTAACGATTGTTTTAATTATAGATTCATCTGGTGATTATTTTCTCAATTAGTCATTTCTTAGGATTGGAGTTAGTCAGGAAATGATGATAAATGTTGATCACTGTTTCCCAAACCCTGAGGTGCAACCTCAAATGTGCTATTTTGTCCTGACCAACAGTCTCCAAACCTAAAATAATCTGTTTATTATCACAGAAGACTAAAGAAACCAGAAAATATCTGCATTTAAGAAGCTTCAAGCAGATAATTTGAGCATTTTCTTTTCAAAATGACTCCATAATTAAGTGATTATCAAAACAGTAAGACAATTACTTTGTTGACTGAATAACTGATCAAACCTCTAATCCTTAGAGCTCCACTTAAGATTCTTAAAAGAAAGCTCAAGTTTAGATGGCAAAGTTGTAATAATCTTCAAGCCCTAAGAATTAAACACCAGCACCCCCTCGCTTATTTTACCAACACTTACACTTGGATTTCTCACTTTATATTCACAAGAAATCCACAAAAAATGCATCAACAAAGACGGACTTGTCTCTCTGTCACCAAAAGGAAAAAAAGATAGACGCACACGTGTCAATGATGGATGTAAGGGGTTATGGCAATGTAAAAGGCCTCAACCCTAAAATTAGCGGCCGCGTGTCAAGGAAAATTAACTCCCGGGATCCACTGGCCTTTGTGCAGGTGGACAATGGAGCCATGCATCTGAATGAAGCACCCCTCGGCCGTGACCGAGCCCCTCTCTCAGCAGCAGTCCTGCTTTTGTCCCTCACAACTCTGATGTCTTTCTCTGCCTCACTTGGCTTCCAGACACATTCTGGGCAGAGTTTACAGTAGACCCCACTAATAATACCTCAGCATCAGGTCCTTCAAGTTAAAGGCCCCGCTCTGATCCTGTACCTGCCTGCGGGTATCTCTGTTAAACCTGATGTGGGCATGTGGCTGTTGAGGGGTACGTTATGGGGGTGGGGAAGGTCACACATGGGGGACGAAGTGGGTTAACGGTCACCAGAACAGAATGGCCTGATGGGATTGAGGCTCAGCAGACGTCCATGTTACCACTCAAATGTCATGGCTCACCAATCGTGTTTCTTCGCTGCGTAGGACTTTGCAGCAGATGCTCAACTGTTTGTGAATGTCACGGGATTAGAGAAGATGAGGCTTTTGTTTGTTTTGTTTTTGTTTGAACGTTTTTTAATCATGTGTGGTTATTGGATGATTGTTCTGATGGTGTTCCTTGGAGATATAGTTGTTTTAAGGAACAGGCAGTCTGAAAGGATTGTCTTGTAATGTTATATGCGGTTTTTAACACTCTGACTTTATTAACAATAAGCCCTGTATTCTACGTTTGTCAGTTTGATCGCATGTGGTTTCGGTAACGGTAAAATGCAGCCTTTAATTACTGTTAAAGACGGATGTGAATTCAACCAAAAATTAAAGAAACAAAATGGGATTAAATGACTGTCAAAACAAACTTGCTACATCATTGTTCTTTGTCGACAGTCTGCGATAGTTTTGACAATGTAATCTCAGGATCCCACCGAGGGAATTTTAGAAGGCTTTAGGCATTTCCCATGTTGTGTTAGAAAGTTGCTGGGTTTTATCTTCAAAACCACACCACACCTTCCCTCATCTCTTTTCTTTTCTTGGGAATTGGAAATGTTTCTGGCAACACACCAGCACAGAGAATAGTGTCTTCTCAAAGGTCATTTCAGGTGAACATGGTTTAAAGGAGTATTTGAGGCTAGGATATTGTTTACTCCCTACATATTTAAATCACCACTTTCATTGTCATCCCATTGTTGATTAATTAACCTCTGTGATTCTGCTGTTTATCAAAAAATGCCACAAAATGAAATCTTGATCTGGTTTCACTAATAAGTTGCCACATATTGAGTCAGTAGTATCAAACAGAGATATCAATCATTTTGAGTAACAGTGCTTCCCCTCAACTTTTATCTCGCACGTCTTTCTGCCAAACAACTATCCAAAGAATGTCACCCTGATCCTCAACCTCCCAGAGAAGCCACGCTGCCTTCTCACCCCACCCCCAACCCTTGCACTAACCACTGCATCCTGCAGTTTAGGGTTAGTGGTGGTGGTCAGTGTGTTAGTGGAGCTTTGTGATGTGGGTGGGAAGAGGGATGGGGGTGGGGGCGGCAGTGTGGAATGCTGTTCCTCCGGAGGGGGGATGGGTTGAAGGTTATCCTCATCAGGTTTACCACTCAAACACAGCAAAAAAGACAAAGCAATGTTGAGCAACAGTGTCTTTAAATTGCTGGGTAGAGTGGGAACAGTGAGCTTTGTCATGTTGGTTTATTTGCCAGGTGAGACATAATGATCACCTTAATACCAAAATACCTGATAAGTGCTATCAGGTTCTGATGGAATCAAACAGTGAGGAATGGGTGGGCGTTGTTCTCAAGGGTCAAAGTCTCCATGGGCTCATGGTGGAGTTTATTTTTTGGTCATTGGTTTTGTAAAAATCAAAGTATCACCTGGTATGTCACATTTAGATTAATCTGTCATGATTAGATGATAAGAAAAAACATTTAACTCTTGCTGTCTTTAAGCAAAGGGAGTTCTTAAACATCAAAGCAATATTTTTGATGATTAATACCTCTCTCTGTTTGCCCTTCAGAGCAAGTTGCACATGGAAGGCTTCCGCAGCCTGAAGGAAGGCGAAGCAGTGGAGTTTACCTTCAAGAAGTCATCGAAGGGCCTGGAGTCGCAGCGAGTCACAGGACCAGGTGGCATCCATTGTGTGGGCAGCGAGCGGAGACCAAAAGGCAAGAAGGTCCAGAAGCGGCGCTCGAAAGGAGATCGGTAAGAAGAAAGAAAGCAGGAAAGACATTTACAGTTTAGCTCCCATCCAAAAGGAAAAAAAAACGGGTGTCCTGAAATATATCAATATCACATCAACTGCAAAAATCAGTATAGTGTATAATTTCATTGCCTTTGTGAGATACTGCATAGATGTGCACCTCATAATTTACGCTCCTTGCTTCATTGAACATTCTGCAGAAAATCTAGCCTGAGAACTTCCAAATAATCATAGGTAGTTCTGTGACTGCCATTCATCCACACTCATTACAACAGAACTCATTTCATTACAATGTCCAGATTAGGTCTTTGAATTCAGATGAAAAAAAAAGAGATGTAAACTACAGTATACCATATATAACAGCTGCAAATACTTAAATTCAGTTGGAAGCTTAAGAACTCAGCAGTCTACAAACAGTCATTGTTTCAGATTGGATCAGATATACAATAGTGTTTTTAGTTTCTCCCTATTTTCTTTCCTCTTCTCAACCCCAACCCCCACCTCTAGCCCCAGCAAGGGTCACAACAGCAGGCTTGACGTGTGACCTGGATCAATAACTGTTTAAATCTGCTGCCCCTAGTGAATTTACACCCACCGGTACTCTCTCTTCCTAAACCTCTCCTACCAATGAGATGTGAAAATCCAAAACCAAACTAATGACTCAAATCCAAATATAGATTATCAAGAAACGTTAAGTTTGTTGGTAATTCCAGGACTTCTTTCTTTTTAAAGGATGTGAATTGTTTTTACAGATGTGTGACTGTTATAGTCATCTCATTATGATTCAAGTAACCTTAAGAATGTCTTTGATGCCGTAGGAAATACTGAAGAGTTTTTTTTTTCATTTTAACTGAACATATGCATGATCTTTGAAAAGAGCAAATTGAAATCATAAAAACAGCACAAAACTTTCAAACTAAGAACAATATATCTTTGTTCCCGAAATATTTCTTCAGAATAGTTTCATGCTAAAGAAACAATGCTAAGGGGGGGCTTAATTTTTGGGATTAATTATAGTCAGTATAGTGAGGAGTTAGAGGTATATCAGCTTCACCCCATTGTCAGTTGTGATTAGAGCCAGAGAATAGTCGGTGTGAGAACAGAGATCATTACTGCCTCAAAGAGTCCTATGAGGCCCGCTGTGGTTCAATAACTCTCCCTAAACCACACTGATCCATGGATAAGATATCATCTCTTAACATATTTGATTATGCAACATTGGATGGTGTTTCAGGGTTTCATTTATGATTGATTGATCATATATATATAACAGATAATCAGATATATTTTCGACACTTTTGCACCAGTTTTAGTTCTGAGTTCAAGTTTAGTCACCAAAGCGAACCCCTGTTTTTCAGTCCACATTTCATAGACCACCTCTGAGTGTATATATGAGTGAGGGAGGGGAAAAAAGCTCCTGTCCATTTAATTGATAACAGATGCAAGAGCCTGGGCAAGAGGGTGAAAGGTCAGAGTTGTCATAGCAACGGTGTATGAGTAAATGCAAGAGCACTGGGGGCTGGGATGGGTTTGGGGGTAAGAGAACTGAGGGGAAGGTGGTGTGGGTCAGGGTTCAGAGGTCATTACTGCAGCTTTTGGAGACAAAGGACCACTTCCCCTTCTCTCCACTTGCCTCCTGATCGATGCTGATGTAGGGAGGTTCTGTGATGTGACGGTATAGACCTTGACACCACCCCAACGGCCACCGCTACAAAGCCATACTGACCCCTTGGCAGCCGCCCTGTTCAAACCTCATCTGCTGCTACAATGGCGGCAGGGGGCCCACAGTGGCACAAACTGACCGTCCCACTCTCACTACCCATCTGTCTACCACCCCTGCACGCGTGGCCATTCTATAGATTATGTCCAAACAGAAGCGGCTGATGGTACCCTTATGGCTCACACTGACCCCTCACGGTATTCAGTTCTCTAGTTCAACTGATGAAACGGGTGTTTTACTTTAATACAATAGAGTCCAACGGGAGGCCTATTTTCAACAGTGACAAACACATAAATAGGGCAAGCTGTTCATGATGCCCTCACATGTGATGCTGCATTGTCCCCATAGTAGGTTGGGGACTCCAAAATAGGAGCTCTGCCAAAAAATTCTTGATATTCTGTAGTCATTCAATCTCATTATATGAATTTTTATCTAGATGCTACAAACACTCACTGTTCACTTTAAAGGTTGCTAATGAGGATTGTATAACTTTTAATTAGAATTCTTGATAATATAAGAAATGTTGATACATGTTTTGAAGTGGTTCAAGTTTCTGTGTTCCTCATGGAGCAGTGTTGTGTGACCTGGAATGCCCTTGCAAGATTTATGAGCGAATATATAACTTGAGTCATTCCAGGTGAAATGTTGCCATCTAGTGGTGAACAGGTGTAACTAAATTCCGTTTGCATTCAAATGTGTGCAGTTGGATGGATGTCTGAACTTCACCGCATAAAATGATGTATGTGCAGAAAAAGTTTTCACATTCAACTGCTGAAAGGGGGGGGGTGTTTTACCCTGTTGTAGGACTGTATGAAAATAGTGTGGGTGGGGAAAGGAGTTGAATCTTTACATTTAATTAAATGGCCACAAATGAAATGGTCGCCAAAAAAAGTGCGAGGCAACCAGGCCAAAATTACAGCTTTGTGCATAATAATGAACAAAAATAGGCAAACATAATTAGGGGCTTCTGCTTTTTGTTTTGAACAGATAATGTAAGGGTAGTGTTGCTTCATATACTCTTTGGTGTGAAAATATCTATTAACTTTAAACTTAGCATATATCCCACATTGTTTTGTCATGTGATAAAATTTCGAGAACAAGATAAGACCCTTATCATAAAGCTAGAGCTGTTGTGCATCCTCCATTTGACATGTAGTGCAAACAAGTAATCATACAATAAATCTTATTAGGTTATAAGTTCCTCTCTCACTCCTCCAAAAATGTTATCATAAAAAAAGAAATGCATAACTCATATATGAATACATGAATGATTTTATGATATCACAGCTAGTTAGAAGCCATGGTTCAATATACTGTACAAGTGTGATATAGAAATCCTTGAAGCCTCCAGAAAATGTGTACAGAGGGTAGACTCTTGGTTCAGGGAAACTTTTTAATTGAGAACTTTGCAACGACAAAGGTGTACAAAGTGCTTTTAACAAATTGCAACTAGTTCAATGAATTTTCTGATTGAAAATGAGCTCACAACTTATTATTCACCGTAGAATGATTTTGTAATATTTCTTTAAACATGCTCTCTGTTCTGGTAGGTGCTACAACTGCGGAGGCCTCGACCACCACGCCAAAGAGTGCAAGTTACCACCCCAGCCCAAGAAGTGCCATTTCTGCCAGAGCGTTGACCACATGGTTGCCAACTGTCCAATCAAAGCACAACAGTCCTCACCGGGTTCTCAGGGAAAACCGTCTTCCTTGAAAGGGGACGAGGAGGAGCACAGCCATTCGGCACCACCTCCCGAGACCTCCGATTAAATGAGGAATCGGGCAACACTGAAGCCGGGGGGAAGCACAGAGGCCAATCAAACTGCTTTGATGGAGGGATGGGATGCNGAAGCCGGGGGGAAGCACAGAGGCCAATCAAACTGCTTTGATAGAGGGACGGGATGACAGATCCCCTTCTACCTGTTGAAGCTGCTTTTGGAACTACCTCAGGTTAAAAAGATTTCTCATGAAGAATGTTGCTGAAATTTCTTTTGTCGTTTTTCATTTGGTGTAACACTCAGGAATACTGCTGTATTATTGCACTCAGGACGCTTTTTAAATGTATGAATCACTGCTGTTCTTTGAGGGGTTTGAGACTGTAGTGAGCAATGCCATATAACAGATTATCTTGTTGAGTTCTGGTGGGTTTTGTTTTATGTGATGCCTTGCCTCTGCTGTGGGCATTATACCTCTTCTGTTTTTACGCAATAGTCAGTAAGTTTAGTATAGATCTACACTTTTGCTGCCTTACCATGTTGTCTCATTCCTGACTGTTACGCCTCAGTGACAGTTGGTACCTCTGTAATGAATGTTAGTTTGCATATCGCATGGGGAAGGGGAGGGTTCGTGAAAACACAGGGGACGGGATTTAGGGTATAGCTTTAGGCAATGTATTGGCACCTGCCAATATTGCAATTGACCATCCAGTTTTCCTGGGGCCAAATGAATGTCAGACCAGAAGTGTTTTTAAGCTTTTGGTCAGAGTTGGATTCTTTGTTGTTGTTGTTTTTTTTAAAAAAATAATTCCATTCTCTTCATCCAGCATTTTGTTGGCTGTTAAAGGTGCACAGTCTACCTCATTAGAGCATGTTTGATCTGCTACTAAAACTGTCATCATAACCGCTGATAGTAAACTCTGCTCAGAATACAGTTTTGGAGATTGTGATTTGAATTGGGATTAAATCAAATCCTTTTTGCACTACAGTGTTAATGCAGGATTGTCATTTGGCAGCAATATCTTCCTCTATGTTTCTGGGAGCCAGAAGCATGTATAGTATATCCTCATGTTATTCGCTGCTGTGTGATACATTGCTGCTTTATAATTACCTCAATTTGGATTTGATAGAATTCCAATTAACATGAAAATTACACACAACGCATGTACATCATCACTTCTAATAAAATACTTGACCTGGACTGAGTTACTGAGGGGTCCAGCTAGCTCTCCTCTTGATACTTGAATAAAATAAGGCAGAATCAGATATGATGTTGCCAGTGGGAAGGCTGGTGTTTTTGTTTATATCCAGAGTGATCCATTTCTAGGTAGTTATTTAAGACATTACCTCCCTATAACCCTTAGTAGGGTGATAGTTCAGGAACACCAAGCCTGCACGGAGGAGCATATAGAACTAGCTAGCTAATCAGCATTTTACTCCCGTTTTACAGGAGAAGCTGACAAGACTTTTACACCCAATTAATATATATGTAAAATTATTCTAAAAATCGCTTTTTTTAAAATCATACTACGTATTTATTTTCATCCATGAGCGCTGCAGCTTCTCCTGAATGCTCCTTTTGAAGCCTCTCTGCAATGAATGTTCGACCAGACATCAGAAAACTGCCAAATGCCATTCAGATTCTCAAAAGACTTGAAATATTTGAGTAACACATTTTTAACATCCAGGTACTCGTATTACTTTGTACATATGTGCGTTTATAACAACTTGTCCTTAACAATAACTCAATGTAGTATTAAAGTGTAACAATAATATATATTGCCACACAGAGTGACATTATGCAGTGCACACTGTACAGGTACATAGTGTTATGAGGACTGATGTAACTGTGATTTTGTTTGATTTCAGTTGCCTTTTATGATTTTTCTTTTTTTTTTTAATATTGTGCACAATGAGCCTTTCAGAAAAGAGGCTCTTTGTGATGCTTATCTATCTATGCCAAAACCAATGCAATGTTACTCTGCACTAATCATGTGTAAGATGCATTAATTTCTTTTTATATTCAGTTTAATCTCTTATGAATATGTTCCATAATTTATATATATTTTCTTTAGATTTTCAAAAACCACATACAGTCAGCTGCTTTTTTTTTTTTTTTTTTTGAGGGGAGAGGGTAAGGGTGTCTCCCACTCCTAGGCTCATCTCAGGAATTGCCAATCTGAAAACTCAGGGAATACTTCAGATTGATTGGAAGGAGTCAAGGAGTGTTTATTCACAACAAAGTAGGGATGAGATGTTCATTCTCATGATGTGAAACGTAAAGGACAAGGGAGCCAAAGTAAAATGAGCTTGCTAGTGTCTGCTTTTGAATGTCTTGGTGCAACAGTTTCTCTTCTTTACTCATTAAGATAACCTATTTGGTCAAAAAAGCAATGATTACAAGTGATGTGAAATAGTTCAAATTGAGATTTACAAGCTTTTTTTTTCCCCGACTTGTCAACTTTCCATTCACCCAGTGTGATCATGATCTTTATATTTTCTCCTCTTTGACATAACATGCCATGATACATGATATGAAATGAAGAAAATGTTCCACTATTATTGTATTTTCCTCTATAATCGTTGTAGATGGGGATGTAGTAGAATATTGTAAAGGGATTGGGGCTAGTTGTATAATATAATCCGGGTTTGTCTCATCTCAACACATGGCCGCTAACATGGTGTTTCAGACTATCAATGCTTAAGACAAAAAAGAATGTGTCACAGATGACTTCACTCTCAGATCTTGTTTCATACTCATTCAAACTTGCTGTTAAGTAGTGTGTGTATTGGCTTTTCAGGTATTTAAAGCATATGCCACCTGTGATGTGAAAAGAAGGAAAATATTGCTGAAGTTAGGTTTACTCTTTGCATTTTTATGTTGAATTCACCACCTATGATTACAGTGCCAGTATATCGTCTAACTTGAACTCAAATTGGCTCACAGTGATTCTGACACCCACTTTATACAGATAACACTTGAATGACAGTGTTGCATTTTAATGTTTGCAAGATCCTGTGGTACTTGGTTATGTTTTCAAAGTATCATTTGAAAACTAAAAGTCCTCAACAGACATTCTGATTGCAACAAACCTGTTCGACCCCTCAGTGGTGTGTTAGTGTGATTTGCTCGTTGGGTGTTAGATGGGTTAGAAATAACTTGAAAAATCTAAGGACCTGTAAGACTTTGTGCTAAGGGTAACATTTGAAGCACAACAAAACCATTCAGTCCCTGTGCTTTTCATGTTTTTGACCATCAGCCATTTTATATTACGGTGTTGTATCTTATCAGGTAAATGGCTCAAGCTACTTCCCAAAAAAATGTGCATTTATTACTGATGAATGTATCAATGTTTACTGCCATAAAACTACAATTATCTTGATCTCAGGTGATTTAATGGCTAGTTTGTCAATAATGAGCAGCATGTAGGCTTTTCAAAGTATTACTGTGATTATGTTTCTATATGTAAAGATCTGCTCCATTTCCTAATAAATATGTCAATATTCAGTGTGTGTTTTTTCATGTCTTCCAACTCTGAGATTATAAAACGAGTAACAGATCATAAAAGTTATGTGTTACACCAGACACGTTTTAACCAGTCACAGAAGTACTAATATCAAATATAATCCTCATAGTCGCACACTCATTTTATGCATTATCAATAACAGACTGCAAAATACTCCCAAAATACAACCATTTTTTTCAAATGTGTTATTAGCAAATTGTACAGAAAAAATCAAAAGTACTCATGCAGATATACAATTTATATGAATAAGGCAGACTGATAAACCTTTGTATGTATTTTTGTGCAAATGACTGTGTGGATGGGATATGGTGATTAGATAGCCAGTATAGCCAGTGGGTAACCACTGTAATAGCTAGTAGCCAGTATAGTAACCAGTGTTGATTACAGTAAAGAAAACCTGCATCACTGTTCATATGGGCAACTGATTGTTGCTTTTAGACACATTTGAAAAATTGTAAACCTTGCTATCATATTAGTTTATGTTGTTCGTCATTCACAAGCTGCAGCAGCTCACTCGTGCATGAGATGAAACACCAGTGAAACTTTCGTTTCCTCTTTCTACTTGGTAACCCCCTGAAAAAAAACTGTACCACCATCCTGACTACAAGATGGGAATTACCGTATTCATCCACCAGGGGCGCTGCTCTCCGCTTATATTCTCAATGACAACAAATCCAATATGGCCGTGCAGTATGGGCAATGATAGCAGGATTCACTCTTAACATTATCAATATTATTGAATAGAGGTGCTGTTTTAGGATATTTTAAAGTGAGGAACTGTGTCGCAATGTGGCTGCCACTTTACACAGTCTGCACAAGAAGCCAGACGACCTGCAGGAGACGTTTCACCGCTGCTACTCTTTTAAAGCTGTCAAGGCACAGAGATCATGCTAAGGTTTCTCACCTCAGTCATTCAGCTGGACTTTCTGCACAGACATGCAAGGCTCTTCAGTACAGAAAACACGGAGACCCCTCTCAAGTCGTGCAGTAAGAGAGCCCGTCCACACAGAGACATTTGCTTCGTCATTCATTTTTGGTGCAATAAAATGCGGCTAACATTAACTCCAACCTGGTCTGATTACCAGGTAGCTCAGGTGTTAAAGGATAGGTTCATTGTTTTTTTTAGGTGCAGGTTAAAAACTCAGCTTCAGCTTTGTGTGAGTCAGAGTCGAGAAGCTCTGTGGCTTATAGGGAAAAGACCGATTTAACCAATTTGGCCTTAAATTTTCTACTCTTTTACTTTGTCTATTCTGGTCCTGTCGTCGCTGAATTGTTCTGTTTCTTTATTTGTGAAAAAAATAATACTGCAAGTGAAATAAATAAAACAACTCCAAAACAACAGTCAGGTGCGCACATGAACACTAAAGGTTTTCCTCCCTTTAATTTTCCCTCTTTTTAAATTTTCATTGCTTTTTTTAATTTTTATTTAGGCTTTCATTTTGTTTATTTTTTTAATTTTAGTTCAGCTTTAGTATTTAGTTTTAATTTTGAGGAATTGACTAGTATAGTTTTGTCTAGTTTTAGTTTTGGTTCCCCAGATAAGAAGTCAAACTGAACAGGACAAAAGTAAAAATGCAGAAAACTAAACGACATCAGAAAATGAATTCAGTGTAGTTTTAGTTTCATCTTAGTTTTTAATTTTGTTTCCTTTTTTTAACTGTCGTTATTTATATTTCAATTAACAAAATTATTTTTTCACTGCTAGTTATAGTTTTATTCTTAGTTTTAGTGAACTGTAATAACCCTGGTTCATACTTTCTGGTAAAGTATCCCCTTTAAATCTGCTTTTGAAGTGTAAGTGATGAGGGCCAATCCACAGTGTGTCCACACAGGTATTGTGTGCAAAAAAGCATTTCAAAGTTTATCTGAGGCTTAAATGAGACTTCAGACAGAGTTAGTGACAACACATGGTGGAAGAGGTATTCACATACTTTAGTTGAAGTTGAAGTAACAGTACAGCAATGTAAAAAAAAAAAAAATCCATGACAAAAGTCCTGCATGAAAAATCAAATTACATAAGGAAAAATATGTTAGCGACAGATTATAGTTGAAGTATTAACCCTCCTCCAGTGTAAAAGCAAATTAAAGTGCTCATTTCACGACTGACTGATATTCTTTATTATATGTGACAGTATGAGATCAGTAATACTGAAGCATCAGTATGTAAGCAGCATGTTACTGCTGTAGCTGCAGGAGGTGGAGCTAGTTTTAACTACTTTATATGCAGTCAGCTAGTTTAGATGATAAATGGGAGGGAAAAGAGGAAAATCTGTTTTCAGTTTTTGCACTTTCTATTATTTTGGCAAAATATTGAGTCATTGAAAGTTATGAGTTTAAACTGAAAATTCATCATTTGGTGGAGCTGATAGCAAGTTATGGACATGAAATATATAAGTATAGATATTGGCACTAAAAATGCTGTAATGATGAAACATCTACTTGATTTTAGTTATTTCATATTAGCTTCAGATAAATATTTAAATATATATTCTGCCAAGAAGGACTGTGGATGTAGGTAAAAAGTGTTGTAATGTGAACAATTTGATGTCTTTTAATTGCCAGGTTGGAGGATGTGGATCTTCCCTCTATAGGTGCAAAGGATATCCTAGTTAAAATGCTAGCAGCTCCCATCAATCCATCTGACATCAATATGATTCAAGGTAAAGACATAATGTATTTAATTGCTTCAAAAATTAATTAGCTTTTTTTGAAACAATATTGCAAAAAAAAAACAACAAATTTTAATAGTAGATTATGAAAATGTTTTCTTTTTTATTATTATTATTATTATTTCAGGAACGTATGCTATCCTGCCTGACCTCCCAGCTGTTGGGGGCAATGAGGGAGTTGGTCAGGTCTTAGAGGTGGGCAGCCAAGTGAAGTCCTTCAAAGCAGGTGACTGGGTCATCCCCAGGGATGCTGGTCTAGGTGAGGTGCTGCTCGATGAGTCAGTGTGTAAGGTCGCTGTCATGTCGTCCTGGATGAGATCATTAAGCGTGTGTGTGTCTGTGTGCGAGCAGGAACATGGAGGACTGCGGCAGTTCTACCTGAGGATGATCTCATCTCGCTGCCCAATGACATTCCCTTGTTGGCTGCTGCCACGCTGGGAGTGAACCCCTGCACTGCCTTCAGGATGCTCTCTGACTTTGAAGACCTTAAGCCAGGTAGCCTTTTACAAAGTTGTAATACTACCTGACTTACAGTAATAGTTAATAATGATACAAAATAAATTAATAAATGCACACCCAGTTTTTGATTAGGGTGGTGATATTTGTAGAGTGAACTTACATAGGAAGAAACAGGCAAACTGATAAAAACAGGATGCATAATTGAAGTGTTGATAAATTTAAATGGAGATTTGACAGTGCAATATTCTTGTAGTTATCCCTGTAAATACTGCACACTAGTGTTTTCTCACTATATCCTGTCTTTCTAGGTGATTCTGTGATCCAAAACGCAGCAAACAGTGGAGTTGGACAGGCTGTAATCCAGATTGCTGCTGCAAGGGGAATAAACACAATAAATGTTGTCAGAGACAGGTATATCCCGTCTGGATTAACTCTTAAATGATGTAAATGATAGTGGTGTTTTTTTAGTGTTATGTAGATAAAAAACCACACTTACGTTAGTGAGTGTAGCGGTTCTTGATTATGAAATCTTCTCACGAGACTTGTGGTTTTACTAAATGACACTTTTTGTGTTTTTCAGTAATTATCATTGGCTCAGGTTATCAGTATGTTGCTGATGTTCACCTGATTGTGAGATAATGGGTCCTTTTGTCCAAGGGTGTCATAAGGAGAGCCAGAATTTATAACTGTAATGAATTTTTTCACTGTCTCTTCCCTTTTATAGGCCGGATTTCTCACAGTTTAGCAATAGGCTGAAGGCCATCGGAGCCAGTCACGTGATCAAAGAAGAAACACTCAGGCGGCCTGAGATTAAGGAACTGTTCAAGGTCTGTGTGTCTGGAGGCAGGTTTAAAGATATGATCATATATTTTTTCTTATCTGTTAATAACACAGTCCTGATGTTTTCCTTTTAAGACTTGTCCAAAGCCTAAACTAGCACTAAATGGAGTTGGAGGCAAGAGTGCAACAGAACTGCTGCGTCACCTACAGTGAGGATACTGAATAATCTGTTTTGACGGGATATGATGTAATGATGAAAAAAGTTGATCATAATTTGTCGTATCACTGATATATTCCAGGGTTGGAGGATCCATGGTGACATATGGAGGGATGGCCAAACAGCCCGTTACTGTCCCTGTGGTAAGTCGAATCTTGCTATGGCCTCCCAGATTTAACATTACATTTCACAGAGGCATTTTTTTCCCCTTACATCTTACTTTATCACTTGCTCTCTCCAGAGTGCTCTAATTTTCAAGGATGTGAATGTTCGAGGATTTTGGGTTACACAGTGGAAGAGAGATAACTCGAATGGTAAGAAGGCCTGGAATTACCTGACTCTTAAAATAACTCCCCAAATCTGTCTTTTTAGATTTATTTCACAATCTATTTTTGTCTGACTTCCTCCTTAGATGACAGAGCATTGAGAGCCATGCTAGATGAACTGTGCTCCCTCATCCGAAAGGGAAAGCTGACGGCTCCAGCGTGCACCAAGGTGGAACTCCAAGACTACCACAAAGCTCTGGACGCAGCTATGCAGCCTTTCATCTCAGCTAAACAGATCCTAGTGATGTGAATTAGCTGGTTTCATCAGTTACTGAGTGCAGCCCTAAGACTGTCGGATTATTATTAGACTGTCACCCAGATCAGTTGCTCAACCATATACTCATTAAATATGTCTTCACAGCAGGCTCAAAGTTCAACATCATGTTCTTCAATGACAGTGCAAGTTACCAAGGGTTTACTAGCAGTAATTAATAACTTGTCGGGTGAGAGGTGACATCAATCATTTATAACACAGATAACTCAGCTTTATCTGTTACATTTTGTAACAGATTGCATTTCTTTCAAGTTATATAGACACTAAGCAAGAGTTAATTAAGGTTTATCAACAGATTTATCTGATGACTACTGATTCATTGTTCTTTTTTTTAAATACAATAAACACAATCTTTATTATGTATGAGCCTTATCTGGTTTTATTAAATAGCGTAACAACAGTAAAGTGAGACAGTCTGGATATAAACCAGAACCTGACAATGACTAAAGATGAA
>JANJYP010043295.1:0-19321 GCA_024605115.1 Rastrelliger brachysoma | reverse complement strand
ATCTTTTACAATGGTAACCCTGAAACAAGCATAACACTCATTAATACCTGCTTGACATACTGGAAATTACATTGCAGAATTTAAGTGTTGATAACATTTCAACTTATAGGCTGTTTCCCCATTAAACCATCAAACCAAGCACTACGAAAAACACTACTTGAAGGTAACATATATCACTACAAGATATGCTTTACACATTATAACAAAGATATAAATAAATTATGACAAAGCCATTACTCACTTTACAACTTTTCCATATTTGGTAAATAGCTGAAATGAGACACAGTGGTACAGTTAAAGTTGTTTGGGTTAGGTGAAATGTCTCATCTGTGGAGCAACTTTCATAACATTATTCACTGTTAACCAATGTAAATAGTTAAATCACCTTGTGCAGATCATTATTGGTGAGAGAGAACGGTAGATTGGACACATATACTGTGCTTTTGCTTGGTGCCAAACCCCCACTCATGATGTACTCTTAAAATACACTGGAAGACAAAATAAGACATCACAATATGTTGTAGCATACTAGTTAGATCGCTAGTAAAGTTATCCCTACTTAACATTTATCCAACACTAACCAAATGACTTACCAGCACAGCCTCCACCGTCAGAACTACAAAATGTATTTAAAAAGGCAGTGTTTTATATTATTTTGAATGTGGCAAATATTTAACAAATAGAAACAAACGCCATGTCTGCACGTCGCAATGAGATGACGTGTGTATTTAGTGCCTGTAACGTTAGCTATCGTGGGAGGCTAGGCTAACTAAACGATACAAGAAGGTAAGATTGTTTGGCATAGAATTAACCCTAATGTAACAAATAAATATATATCTATGGAAGTCACCCACACTACATATTTGGTAGATTTTTTCAGTGGCAGTAATGACGAGCTAACGTGTCCCCTCACATTAAATAAAGCGTGTCTGTGCAGCTTATATGGTGGCTAGCTAATTAGCACTGCTAACCATTGGTTCTACATAGATGTGCATTGCTTTACGTCAAATCCATTCAAGGAGAAATGCTGTATAGATTATTTTAACGAATGCATTGGTATTTGGGTGCTACAGAGTTGGCGCAGCGCTGAATATTGATATTTAGCCGCAGTCTGTAGAAAGAAACGTGAACCGCATCATATCATATTGTTAACCTTACATTTGTTTCTATTTATATATGTTGTTGAAAGCAGTGCTTTCCACATGATCAACGCAAAACATGTTTTTGTATCTTTTTTTTTTTTTTTTTTTACTCTTACAATCTGAAGACACCTGTCAAAGCAGTTGTCTGGAAACTATATAAAGGTGTACTACTAACACTAATATATATTAATCTCTTTCCAGGTTTTTTTTTGAAAATCTCAGAGAAGGGATCAGAGAAGCCAAAAAGTAAGTGAATGATTGACAGTTTGCTGTGTGGTATACTAATGTAAGGCTGCATATCGTAAATCCTTCCTGCACATGCAAATGAAGTACAAAAATATGAGCCACCAACTGAAGCCAATATCAGATCTCGGGCATTTACACATAAGGAATGGATGAAAATAATCAGTTACATAATTGTGCCGTGGGACTCTGATGTAATCAGTTTGAATATACAATATCTAGTATGTTTTATATATAACTGGAATATTGTTACTCCAAAAAGCTGGCTGATTTTCTCAACAAAGACACTACCACTCTGTTGGCATTATGTGTTTTGTGACACCATGCCTGGATGATGACATTTTCAAACGCACACTGTATCTTTCACTCCTTCACTTTCACAGTGACATACAGGAGAGACAGGAGTATACGAGAGGTGTATGATGAACGCTTTTTAACGGAGAGGCCGGTGAGAGTATGTTTTGATCATGAGAACATAGTTTTATTGTTTCATAAAAGTCATTTTGTGGTGTTATATTCTTCTGTCATGTCTGACTCTGTTGTATCAAATTTGAAAACTGCAAAAGAACAATAAAAGTACACAGAATGTTTGTTTACATGAACATGTACTTGCAGTATCTCCATAGCAGATGTCTATACAAAAGTTAATTCAGTTAATTATTGCACATTGGAGTAGTGCAGACATCAGTTTGCAGTTTTGTCTGCATTACCATTAAGCAGTTAATAAAAGAAAACAAAAAACAATCTTAACAAAGATTCAGTGGTCAGACACATCTTTTGGCAGAGTCAGAACTGGGAAGTTAGTCCAGCAACAATTTTTAAAAACAAAGCCTTCTTGAAGTTGTTTAATTATATAATATATCCCTCATGTGTAGGGTCCCTACCCACGAGCAACTGGAGCAGTAGAGAGGAGAGGCCCTTTTAGCAGGCCAGAAGACGACTACAGCCGCGGCGGATATGAATACGAAGGTGGTCCGCGCTTTTTTCCAAATGGAGGTGGTCCTCGCAGTTACCATGGAGAAGATCAGAGGGGCTACCATGGTGACAGCCTTCATTTTCCTGCTGAACGCAGAGGTGTTCCGCCTTCAAGGAGGGTATGGATTCATACAGTTACCATTGTTGTATAGCATAAACAAAGTGATTGAAAAGTATAGAAGGTGATACAGCAAGATGATCCAAAGGACAGCCAAAGACTTCTTTAACTCTGAAGACACACTCAGAGGCAAAAAAAATCAAGTTAATCATTTCACAGACTTGATCACAATGAAATGAATAGACTAGAAGCACAGGTTCAATTAGTTAGGCTAAAATCTTATATGAGCTATAGAATGAGTTTTGAAACTCGGATATCTCAGCAAAATAATCAAGTTTTTTATATTCAAACTTCACAAAAGTTAGGTAACTTCAACAAATGCAGTCATATAGTTTTTAATTAATAAAAAACTTAATATATTGTGTAGTTGTTCCTTAGTACAGCAGTGCATACAGGTATGTTTAGTCTTTAAACCTCAAGGCAGTACAAAATGTACATAAGACTGAGCGTTTTTGATATAAATGGAGAGGTGTGAAAACAAAGATAATACAGGTAACTACCTTATACCCTTGAACTATTTTACAACCAAACATTTTGCAACTGCCTATAAAAATGCTGGTTAAATGTACACTTTTACTTAGCCAGCTGAGGGCGCTATAGTTTAAATATTTTCAAACCATATCTCAATTACATCGTATGCTGCATTATTAGTTGAATTTTCTTTATAGCTAATGCACATGTTCATAAGACTCATGTTCATGTCATGGCATTCAGGCAGCCATGTCTTGACACTGACATTTATTGTTTTTCCAATTATATTGGCGTCAATGTCTCCAAGAGATAAAATGATACTATAGTAGAGTAATTGTAGATATGTGAAAGTTAAAATGCATATTTTTAAATAAAAATATGTTTTTTTTGTAGATTCATTAAAAATAAATTCCAGTGTTGTCGACACAACCAAATCATATGATAAAAATGTTTACATTTCTTTTCCATGTGCCACAGGAAGATTATCCTTACAGAGGACCCAGAGATGATCCACATACAGGACGGCCTATGGAGTTTGGGTAATGCTTCTGCTTATCCTTTGGTGCTTGCTACACTTTTTAAAAGGTAGATAATGATTAATGCGAATTGTATTTCATAAATAGTATCACTTGTTTTTGACAGCCAGGTGAGTCAAAGAACAAGTGCTATTTTGACACAGAGGGGGGATTTCTGCAGTAGGCCCCCTTTTTCCTATTTAGTTTACAGCAATCATAAATCATGGTGTGCTCTGACCCATATTACCATATCTTGTTGTATTCACTTTGCTCTGCAATCCTACTTTTGTAGGTTAAACAGCTGTTCTAGTGTAGTCAGGATTCTTAACTGAACATTATCTGTATCTAGGCAACAGATCGATTCACTGAAATTTAGATTTCCGATTTTGGTTTACAGTATTCATAAGAAATCGCTGGCTATAGTTTCTCTTGTTATTTTTGTACAAATATTTTGTTAATGGGGCAAAGCTTCAAAGCTAATTGATCATAAATGGCATTTGCAAACTATGTATTTCACATATTTGTTAAGTTAGTATATAAGATATGAATTTCAGCTTACCACTCTATAAAACAGTATCCATTTGCCCCATATTGTCAAGTCATATTGTTTGTCTTCATGTTGTGTAGAAACTGGGAGATTTGGGACTCCCAACGTGATTTATGAGTTTTTCCTAATATTCATGAATTCATATACAGTTTTTATATAGGTGATTGATAGAGTGCAGTAAAACACTGAATTTATAGGAGTGCATCTGCAGTGTGTGCAGTGAGTTTTTTTTATTGGGAACGTTGATCAGATCAGGGCCTGTGTCAAGGCGCACCTGTGCTGTTTGACAGTGCCAAAATAAATGATATATTTTAGGTCATATTACTTGTTTGGTCTATGGCAGTTCACTCAAAGTTAAGCTAAGGTAACACAAGTCAGCATGACACTAGAGGCTTTGTAGTCTCTGTAATGTGTTGCAATGTCAACATCATAAAAAGTTAAATAAATTCAAGTTGAATACCTTCAATAGTACTAACACTGGCAATTGGCACAGGGCCAATAGGCTTCATGTTACAACATCTACACTTCCATGGTACTGTTTTCTACTGTTGCATGCAGCAGCAAAGTCTTGATAAGAAGTGTAGGAGATAAATTAAACTGCCTGTATTCAGCACTCAGTAGGTAGATAGAGAAATCAATTCTTTCAACGCCTGAAAGAATAAAGCAGAAGTAGTTATGTCTTCATTTTAAAATCTTTGTCTGGATATGAGATGAGTCCCCAGCTCTGGCGGAACTGTACGGTATTATGGAGCCACTTGAGTAAAGATGTATCAAATTTGATCATCTTGTGCTAGGGGTTACAACGCATGCCACATAGAGCTCTGCTCATATGCAGCTGATCCCTGTTCAAATCCTGGCCGGAGATGCTGCATGTTTCACCCCCTCTTCCATGATTTCCTGTCTGTTTGCTGTCTAATAAAGGTGTCTGTGCCATAAAAAAATATATATATAAAAAAACCAAGTATGTTGTAGTGTTTGTGTAGCTATCAATAAGTGAGCTACATGTTTTGTTTTTACTTTATTTATTTTTTTAAATTTCCACAGTAACCGTGCACCACTGCCTCATAGTGTGCGAAACCAGGGCATCTACCCAGCACCCAGATCACTCCCAGAGAGCGGGGAAGACACACTAGTACAAGCCATCCTTAACCTGGACAGAGGGTGAAGATTAAAACATACTTTTTATATTATTGCTTGAAGCATCATTCTCAAAGTATTCAATGCCCAAATGTATGCAGCTTAGTCATCAACATAGCTTAGACATACTGAATGTAACTATAGCAATACAAGGACTGCATGTGTTGTAGTTTCTGCACAGCGGTGCTGAATATGCTAGATGGCAGTGTTGTGCTTTAGTAGTACAGACATATAAATGGTTGATGTTTACATTCTCTGAAACAGCACAGTACCAGTTGCGGTGGATATTGTGTAGGACTGGCTGTGAAAGATTCATTCATACAACACCTTCACTTTATGACTCCTCACACATTCCCTCTGCACTTTCAGGGAGGACAGAGACCATTACAGGAGAAAGGCAGCCCCATTCCCTCCTCTCAGAGAGCGCTCCCCTGTTCGCCGTGAGGTAGCCCGCTCCCCACACAGTCGCTCCGGCTCCAGTGTCAGCAGCAGAGGCTACTCACCAGACAGAGCCAAAGCCCTGCCATTTTCCTCACAAGGCAAGAGTATGTAGAATTCCTACAGCTTACCCTCCCATGATGCAGTGTGGAGTTCTTTTTTTTTTTTTTTTAAAACCACCTTGTGCGCACCCTGTCAAAAGAGGAAGAGTGCAGCCGACACATCCTAAAAAGTACGACACAAGTACAGTTTTTACAGGTGACAAAAAAGATCACCTATTTAAAATGTCATCTATGTAAAATGGTTGACTAAAATTTCAAACATGTAATTTACAAATTCTCACATTTGAGAATTAGGAACCAACAGAAGACTGAATATTTTTATGTTTTGAGTTCTTATTTTGACAAAAAGAGGTCAACATTTGAAGCCTTTGTGGGAAATTGTATTAGGCATTTCCTTTCAAGATTTTTTGACATCTGCTAACTCAGTAACAAAGTAGAAGAAAATATTTGGTTCTTGTCTGTTATTAGATGTTATGGACAATATTGTTTTTCATGAATTATTGCCATCAACTCAGAAAAAAGATATTCAGTCACTGAGTAAAACATCATTTTAAAAATAGCACCTCATTTAAGATGATAAGAAAAAATGTAAAAAGATCATTTGAATTGCTCCATAATTGCTTCAAAATCTGTTTAGCACAACCAACCTGAATATACATCAATTTTTAGCACCAGATCTCTCAATTTTTCATCCTCTATTTATTATTTTGTGCCTATCTATGATTGATCATTTGGCTGATGGGCTTTTCAGGTGTGGACGGTTCAGAGGGACACGCGGGTGTTTCTGAGCACCTTTGGGGGGCGCTCTTTCCTCAACAGAGTGGACATGAGACATTGGGTCGGTACATTGAGCAATGTGAACAAGCCTTGACCTGGGTGACAGTAGTGATCTGTAGTTACTCACACATCTCCTTGAATCCTTGTCAAGTCAAAAAATGTTGGAAAAGGAAACGTTGCCTCCCTGCACTTCAGAGAGGTCTCCAAAGATGATTCAGGAAGGATACAAGGAGAGATGACATGATAAATAAAAATCTGCAGACACTTAAACCATATTATATTATAGTGTCATGGATATTATGTATTAATATTGTGTCACCCAGGTCTGAATGAGGTTCCATCATAAATTTTGTTTCCTAATTACTGCCTAAAAGTGACACTGCTGTGATGGGTTTTTGTAAGACATTTCAGCTACCTGCTTAGGAGATACTTCAGCACTCTCAATTGTTCCTACACTGAATGACATTTGATTTTTTTTTTTTGTTTTTTTTTTAACTCCAAGGAAATGATGCAAATTTGCAAAAGTTATTGTCAAGACCAAATGAGCAGTAGTTACAGATCTGAGATGCAATGAAAAGATAATAATGTGTAGGAACATTGGATTTTACACTCCTGGTCAACATTGTATAACACTGTACTTGAATGCAGGTATTAGGACATACATGATAGCTAAATAGATAAATAAGAATGGTGTCTATATTTCAGATTTGTATTTTATTTCTTTATTGCACAACTAATTTTTCAGCATACTACAAATAATTTGATGAACTGGATTTTAAAATATGATGAACTGGACTGTAAAATATGGAAGTGCTAAAGTATCTCCTTGTTTTGATTGCATGTTATTTGTAGACTTTGTAGATTCTAACTTCCTAAACTCCACTCTCTCACAACTAGTGCAGTTTATTTTAAGTGTGTTGCCATGTTCAGTGCTGGTTAAATCTCCATTTTGAGTGGGATTTTCTTTTACCTCATGAAGTGAGCCCATTGGACCTCAGAATGTCATCATGCTAATGTGGCAAAATGACATGCACTGTTGCATGATTGTAACTTAAAAACAGAGCATAATGCCTGTCATATTTTAGAGAAGCAAGAGGGCAGTGAGTTTGCTTACTGGGCTGTTTTAAGGTGAGAAAGACCCAGTTATTGTGATGTACACAGCCAGTGACCTTACGGTTTGGTTTTCCTACAGGGTATGAAGAGACTTATTCTCAGAGCAAGATGTCTGGTAAGTACAGTTCAGCATAGTTGTTTGTCAACAGGTTAGAAAAGTTAGCTGCAGTCCAAAATATCATGGCTTATGCTAGTTATTCTGGCTTGTCATGTTGGCTAGAGAGATGAACATTTACAGAAGTACTCTTGTATCGTATGTATACATCATATTGTCTCTAACATTTTTCCAATTTTCAGTAGAACTGAAGGAAAGCGAGATGAGATGACATGCAGAGAAATTGTTTCAGAAATATACAAAGGTTACAATCGTTAAACTTAACCTATTCCCAGTCTGTGTAACCTGAGAGAGACTGAGAGCGTTTCTAATGTGTCCAGCAGTCAGCCTTCCTCCCAGCTCTGTCTGCCACTTTGTCAGGCCCCATAAAGATGCCACAGGTCGTGTGTAGAAGAAGAGGGAAAGGGTATTGGATGTCTGATGGATATTCCTGCAGGGGAAACCCTCCACATCATCAGGGTGTTTTTTGTTTCATGGCTGGGTTTTGTTAGAAAACTGGGTTAGTTAGTGTGATGCTATCATTGATCTTTATTACTTTTATTATGCTTTTTTTTTTTTTTTTTTTTTTTGGCATCCATCGACTTCTGCCCCACTTGTCATGGAAACATGGAAATTTCAGTATTCAATAATGCATCTTTATTTTTCTTGATTTTAATATGTTTCAATAAACATTTAAAAAAAAAAGATTTATAAAAGAAGTTATCGGGAGGAACAGCAAGTTGTCACTTACCATGGACAGCAGCCTTATGTGAAAATGTATTAAAACATGGTACCTGTAGTGCCACCATGTGGTCAGTTTTGACTGTTAAGTCATGAAGTGTGAAACATTGCAAAACGGCATTTCCACAATATGTTCCTTGGATAAACCCAATTTGACTTTGCAAAACGCATTTGTACTTGTAAAATTCTTCTGCCATTTTGGAATTTTTCATATTTTTTGCTTCTATCAGCACATATTTCTTGTAATCTTTACCAGTGACAAGGGAGTGATTTAGGGGGGAGATTGTGTCATGATTGTTAGGTGGAAATCTGCAAAAGGATTAAGTGTACATTACAGTCCACCCACTGGACTTTGGAGCATGATAGTGAAGCATCTGTTTCTTGATTGTTCCAGATGTTCTAGCTGAGGTACCTATCCTGGATCCTGGAAGTAAACATCTTTACAGAGCCTCGATTTCCAAAAGCACATACAATCCGCACTCACTCACTTTCCAGATGTACTAATGGATATTTTTTCCCATTGAATTCCTGCTTCCTGATTATTCTCCTGTGTCTAGTTTATCTTCTTCTTTTTTCACATGTTAATTTTGCCCCTTACACAAATCTCACCGTGTCAAACTTTGTCTCTTTTTAATCTCTCCAGACAAAATTCCTGGGCTGTCAAGAGAAGGCTCTCCACACAGTGCAACCTCAAACAAGGTGAGCTCACTGGGATGAAAAAGAGTGTGTTAGTTCTTGTTGAAATTTTATTCAGTTTACCTAACAAAGTGCAAGTTGCCATACAGAATCAATGAGATTATACCTCAAGTGTTTGCTTCAAGTGTGGTTTTTGTCTTAAAATAAGTCTCAAACATACTGTTTATTGTATACCATGGACTCCGCCCTGTCACTGTACAGCAGAATGCATCTGGAACTTCTTAAATTCCATCCTTTTAATAAGTGTTTAGTTCCATTGAAGTATGTTAATGGGTTTTAAAGTGGCCCTCACGCAGAGCATAAAAGCCATCAGGCCTGTGCTTTGTTTACCTGTGGTGTAAGCAAACTTCAATCATAAGAACTTGTAATGATGGAGGGAAAGGGGCTCGAGTGTCACCAAAAGGACCTTAAGTGTTCTTATTTTAATTGAAAAAAATATTTTTTACTGTCTTTAGTACATACTGAATGTAGATATCTCCTGTATTCCTGTATGTGTTTAAATAATTGCACATTTTGCTGATATCATCCATTTCCATCTATGCAAAGAAGTGTAAATAGAATCAGATGTGATTAGGCAAACTGAGTCAGGGTAGGGCCACCCAGAAGTGAAGAGGCTAACTTAGTAGCCCGAGTCATAACTTTATCACAAGATCTTAGCCACAAAGTTAGAAGAAGTCCCTATGGAATTCACTGGGATGTGTTTAGAACATTAACAATGAACAATCATTTCCTTTCTCTGTTCAAGGGTACAACTGACTGTTTGATAGCACGTCTTGTGCTTTTGAGAAATTGATGTGTAACATACAGGTCATGAGAAAGGTTTTTACATGCATATCAACAGCATGTCATGTCCAAGTAACAAACTTGCAAATGTCCTTCACAAATCCCTTCCTGGATTGTTACTGTGCTCCACCCTAAATAAGCACATCAGCTCATTCTATACTACATGTTTGTTCAAAAATTAGTTAAGACTAGAGGAGGCTAACTTCTTGGTGTTTATATGGCGCTAGTAACCACAATCTCGATTGTAAATTGAGTGTAACCCAAATATCTGCTAAAGCAAGACAGCTCAAGTGAACATCAAGTGAGTGCTAGTTGGAGAGATAACTGTAGCTAGTCCTAGCTAGAGCTAAAACTCAGTCTATTTGTAGGTGAAAGATACCAGTTTTGATAAACTGCCATCTTGGTAATGTAGTTTATTTCATATAACTTAAAAAGACAGCAGTTAGTATAAAAACCATGATCAACTCCCATTAAAGGTAGTTGGCTTAGCAGAGTAGCTGCCGGGTCAGCTTTTAAATCCAGTTAGATTCATACATTCAGTATCCAACTCTGTCAAATTCTGAATTAACTACACGTTATTTTGATTTCACTGTATAGTGTATATATATAATTGAGAAATACAAATTAAGACAAAAGAGAGATGCACTGAATCTGTATGGACTGTAAACAAGTTTATTTTATGAAAACATATTTTTTAAAACTGTATACCTAAATGCTTCAATAAAGCAGTCTTGCTGCATAGCTCATTAACAGATCCTTAAGATAATTTTGCTGTTGCTATTTTTTACTGAATCATCCTTTTGAGCAGTGTAGTGGGCACTTGGATGTCTTTGAACATGCTTATACATCACAAATTACAAGAAACAACATCAACTCATAGTCCTTTCCTTCCCTCTTTAATGTGCATCTCTGTAAGAACCACCCAATCAACTGCTGTGATGAAAGTTGTTCTAAGTGCCCCACCCCTGCACACACGCACATACACCGCTGTTTTTGCTTACAGTGTTTGATCTAGCCTGTGGTGCATTGTTTCTCTCTGTTCTGAGGGCACAAACCCATAACCTTGGCCAAGATGAAAGGCCTGTGCTGTGCCCCCAGTAAAGCTTGTACTAATGGCCCCGGCCGCTGCCTGCTGTGGGGATTCAACAAACACACACACAGGCTTTCTGGAGCCATCCCAGACAGAGGAGACTAAAGAGGTGGCCTAAAGAGCAGCTCTGGCTGCAAGCCAGGGTGGCCTACAGGGTGGAGAGCATGTCTTGTAGTCAGAAAGGTCACCAAAAGGTTCCTTGTCTGCACAAGGCAACAAATTCCTATCGGTTATGGTAACATTTTACCAACCGAGATTATCTCTACAATCTGGTGATGAGGGGGCATTTTGACAACAGGGTCATGGTCAGACAATCGCACAAGCTCAAAACCTGTTGTGACATTTGTTCCCATATTGCCCTGACCTAGTTGGATATCCATTTGTGTGATATTCAGTGTGTTATTTTAGTTTGTGGGTGTATTCGTTTATTTTTTTACAAATGTTCTTGAATTAATAGATACATAGGCATGCAGCCAACTAACTCATAAACTTTTCTTTATAAGTGGTTTTAATTGTCACTGGACAGACTGGTTTTCTATTCCACTGTGGATTTTTTTCTTGACTGTCAGTACCACACAATGTGCTGATTCCTGTTGTGTTTGGTTGGTTACCACAGGCACACAGTAAAAAGGAACCCCACCAAATGATAAAAAAAGATTGGTTGTACAGTGGGTTTCCTTACAAGATGTAACACATTTTTTAAGAGTCCTTTTGAACAGCACTCATAAATGTGAATGTCAGTTTATAGTACAGCTGATCAAAAAGTGTGAGATTAAGCACTTCTAATAGTTTTTTTTTATTATTATTCATTTTTTGTTTTACAAGAAATATCCAGTCTTTTAGATTTAAATAATTTGATAATAGTCCACAATTTATTAATTACCTCTGCCAATCTTTATTGAGTGTCTGGCATTCCTTCCAGGTTGGATTGTTCCCAGTAAGTTGAAGTGAAACACTGAGACAAGGATAGTTTTTTGCTCAGGCCAAGGAGGTTGAAGACTGACAAACGAGATCTTTCATACATGCACAAAGCGCACACACTGGACTTCTCCCAAGTATAGCTTCAGGGAGAGAACTAGAAGGAGGCATAATTGGATGATGCCCTATGAGTTGTGCTTTTATTTTAGACCACACTCTGCTTTGTGATGTACCATCTCCTGTAATTTCTTTCCTCAGTTGTCTAGAGATTTAATGTGACTTAATGTATGAGTGGACTTTAGTCATGGCTGGCCAGTTCTGCTCCCTGGCCTTCAAGCTCTAATAGTATCAGGAAATGAGCAAAAGAAATTGAGCAGTGATCCAAGTTGGCCTCATTTCTCCCCTTTTGCTTTTTCTGTTGGCTTTCATAGTAATGCTTATACGTACCAGAGTTTCCAGTCTACCCATTAGATGGCTCGTCATGGCTGTATTTCATATTTTCTTAAGCTATAAAATAGCTAAAAGGACCATTTCTTCAATTTTGCATTTGACTGATAAATTACATCTATACACAGAAGCCAGTGCATACAAAGCTATGTGTTGGCTTTGTAGCTTCAGCCACTACTTCAGTATATCTTCATCCCTTGATGCGCTTCATCAACCATTCCTTTTTTTTTAAGTTAAAACAGTCAGTAGGTCAGTTCACAGCATGGTGCTGACTATCAGTGATGCTGACTCATGTTCTCTCACATTTCTCCTTTTCTACATCATAATGAATACACTGTGCCACTTCATTTTTCATAGTGTATTGATTTTGTTCAGTAAATGGTTCTGAATATTTAATCAGCAGCGGAGACTAATAGTCAGCTTTCTATGTATGATGGTATTGATGTGTTCATTGAAAGCAATTTTTAAACTACGTCATGAAAACTCAGATTTTTATTTTCTGTATTTTAGATTTTTAAATAGCAATTGTAGTGGCAGTATATTTCCTTTAAGTGGTAGGATAACTGTCATGCTAGCTAGCTGCATGGCTTTATGGATGGTAATATCTGCGTCTGATGGTGGGTCCCCTACTTTGGTCCTGGCCAAATTGGGCTGCAGCAAATAACCATTTACTCATCTTTTCTTCTCATCAACCTTTTTCAGGAGGAGAACCATCCTCCAGAAGGAGAAAAAGAGGAACTGTTGGTGGCGCCTGTCATTGAGGACTGCCAAAAATCTACAGACGGCTTTCTAGAGCGACGAGCCATGGCCATCGCAGCTAAAGCCCAGGAGATAGAAAAGGTACATTTACATTCACTGACTAAAATATCTGGGATTCCTGAGCGGTATTCATGTTGCATTTGTCAAGGAAAAATATTAAAATGTATGTCAGTGACACTCAGTTGTCTGTTTTGGAAGACTTTTACATTTACTTTACAAGTTGGTAATTTGTAAGACTTTTCTAGTGTCAGTATAGCACATGCACTATACCCTCGGCATACGTTTCACTGTACCCTTGGCTTACGTTCCTCTGACTCACACATGGATCATTTTACGGGATTGGCATTACTGGAACAACCACCTATTATGTTACTAACAAGACAGGAAATTAACTTTTCTGTCCACCAGTCACAGTGGTAGGTACATCCTAAAACACACCAGCCACTCTCACTGCTGCCAGCCAGATATCAGTTTTAGCACAGTATTTAAATGTTGCTTAATTGTCTGCCAAAGTAGCTGTTTGCCAAATATACCAGCATTTTCCTGCCGGCTCTTGTAAATCTCTCATCCTGACTCCCTGACTGGCATAAATTCAACTGCACATTTCGCCTAACACCAGCTTAATATCCCACATGGCTCAAACATCACAGCTCTCCCCTAGTGTGACTAATCTAAACAAATGCACACTCGCATAACAGGCAAGCACACAAGAGTTTTTGGAGTTTTTTTCTAATGTACACGGAGGAGGAACTTATAAACAAAAACAGAAACACAAGTGCAGCATCGACAGGACATAGGTTTGTTGCGTACACTAAATTGGGAGGTCGACAGAGCTAAAACCACCCCAGGCTTGAGGCTCCAGCTCCGCTCAGTTATCTAATGAGAGCCATGCCTGCACCAGTGAGTGCTACCGCTGCTTTACTGGGACCATTAAACCTGAGCCAGCTCTACCCTGGAGCACACACTCTGAGCTCTTGCATTGAGCTGTGCCACAGAGCCTATAGGCTGTTATAATAATGTTGCTGACACTGCAGTTTCTGGCCTGGTTTATAGCCTGTCTCTTTCTACCCCTTATGTGTCTCCTCTCATTTCATAAAATAAACCACACATTTGAACTCACTTAGCTTTATTTTGTCTATCCATATATAAAGTAAAGCTTTCATTGTGTACTTATTTTTAGAAAGTGTCCGATACATCTGGAAAACACATTACTTTTGGCTGCAGACATGCATCATGATGAGTACTCTTATGGTATTTCAATATGGACTTATCAATAATGTTGTCTAACTATTGTCAGTATAGTTAATGCTCTCCTGCTATAATGTTCAAATATAGTCATGAAATAATGTCTGGAAAAAATATAATAATTGCAAATGAAAAATGAGAGAACAATGCACACCATGTTCACAGGGATATGAGTTTCAGGTTTTCAGGTTTTCTACAGGACTGCAATTGTCAGTAGAAATGAATGTTTATCTAATTTCTTTCTCTGGCCTTTGTGATACCCAGATCACATGCACTGTATGAATTTTATTTGCGACTTGGCAGTCCCCACTCTATCTTTCGTGAAAGGCTGGATTGTTGAGTCACCACATAGCATTGTGAAGTGAAGTCAGCCTTTTCTCTGTCACACACAAGCAGGTCAGAAAAACAGTAATCGAATCTATTCGCTATACACATCTAAAAAGAGATGGATTTAAATAGTCACAGTTCCATAAACTTTATTTCTTTATTAAACATCTTAACCTGTTAGACACTAATCAAAACCTGGTAGAATTGCTTTCGCATGACTGTTGGTTTCCTGCCAAAGTTGCTCACAAAGTAGACAAACCAACCAGTCACTGGAAAATATATAAGAAATTGGCTTGCATTAATTTCCCATCGTGTCCAGAATGCATAGCTGAACCCTTAGGTTAGCCTCTCTTTTTCAATCTGAAACAACAAAGTCATTTTCACATGTGTTCTGAGAAGTCGCAGCAGTGTTTCTGTTTCAGTAGGCACTCGTGTTTAACCGCTTGACAAGTGTGGACCAGATGTTTGGCTTTCTGCGCCCAATCTGGTCTAGCCATCTCTTCTATACACACGGACAATACACACAAACACACAGAGTCCAGTAGCTCCTATAAAGCGCGCTGGCTGTCTCTATACTTCTCATATAGATCACAAGCCGAGCTTTCCATCATCGGCCAGACATCGTGCTGGGCTGCGCTATACCAGGTTCCTCAGTGTGTGTTTGTGTAGCTAAGTGAAATTGGTCTGCTGAAATTCAACCTGAACCCGTTCTCATTGTCAAAGTTGTCTTTGGCTACAGTACAAACTAACTGGTTATAGTGAGTGACAAGGCATGAGAGCCAATAAAGGGTATTGTGTTTTACTCCTCACAGTGCAGACTGTGATACAAAGGGAGTTTTATTTCATTTGTTCAGGAATCTAAATATATTTGGCTACAAGACCAAAAGCTAGACAGTTCCAGCTGTGCCGACTTTGTTTGTTGTCTTTTGTTTGTTTGTTTATATAGAAAGATGGCACCCGCCCTGTTATCCTCATACCATTTCTCTCCCTGCCTTAAGATAATAGTCAAAAGCCCAGCCACATCAGATAAAAAGCATTAAAAGTCTAGAAAGGAATAGTTTTGAAATTGTAAACGCATAAAAACTCATAGATAGTAGCACTTATTCTAGGCTGTCCCCACCCAGTCAAGAACTGGTCCTTTCCTTCCTGATTGGATTACAGGGTAGGGCTCTGAGGAAGTGCGTTCAAATACAGGAAGTACGTTTTCAGCACATGATTTAGGGACAACTTTCCCTGTATTCATAGAAGTTGCTGTCAGTAGACTCAATTGGATATTTCCTCTGATAAATAAATTCACTGTCATCAGTTGTTACAAGTAGGTCGTAGACCACCAGTTAGAAATTAAAAAGACAATGTTGTTTCTAAATTCAGCACGGTGCACAGAATGGCTATCAGTCTAACAAAACCCATGACCATTGTGTAACATCTTCCACTTTTCATTTATTGTTCATGAGGAATGTACAGTATATGTGCTACAGGAACACCCAGAGGAGACAGCATGTTTGTTTTACATTAGCACAGTTTCCTGAAACTGTTTGTGTCCTCGTGTTCACCACAAATTGTCCTATAAATTGATTTGGTCTATTGTTACATTGAGGTCAGCTGGGGAAGAACCAAAAAAAAAGGTCACTGTCCACATAGTGCTGATCATTTCTGCAATTAAAAAGACCCTCATGAAGACAGAAATGCTGGCATTCACAAGGAGTCTACGGTGATGTTTCCTGACTGGTAATATCAGGAGAAGAATACAGTGTCCATGAGTAAGATACTGAATTTCTTTCTGCCAGTCAGAGCTAGCCTTCATTTTTGATGAACTCGGTATTTGCCAATATGAATATGTAGCTTCTGTTAAACAGCGGAAATAATTTTGGTTAATGCAAATTTTGGAACATTGCCGTCTGCTTGTGCAAAGCACATTAACTCTGTTTGACAGCAGCAGATCTTTATTTGTCGTCTCTCCCCTACACCAACCATGCTTTCGGCTGTAGCCACATTGTGAAAAGCTATAAATAAGCCAATGAGTTAGAACGCCCTGCAGCACAGAAGCCACTGTTGGTATCCGGTGAATGACTGAAACTCAACCTTTCCTGTCCTAATTTTACGTGTGCACATACATACACATGCACACACACAAATACAATTATATATACACACATGTATAGAGGACAGAGGATACAGAACAGAGCATGGTATAGAGAGTCTGACAAGAGAATGAAAGGTTATGAAACAGTGAAGGGACAGATGGCGAAAAATGGAAGACCAGTGAAGCAGCCTCACACTGAAGAGGTACGAGTGTGCTAGAGGTCTTGTAGAAAAATGGGACATCCCACTGTTGCTTTGGAAAAGATCCTTATGCAAGACGTTTATCATTTTTTTAGGTCAAAGATTTCCAGGCGTTGTAAAGAAACAATCATTTGAATATTTCTATTCTTTTTTAATTGCCAAAGGTGGCTTTTTTTCCTGATAGTGACCATCAAAATGTAGCATGAATTTGGGATACACACTTTGAATTTGAAGCTGTGAAATTACTAAGTATTCAAGAGATTCAAGTAGCAAAGATCGAGGTACAGGATTATCTCAATTTCTTGAGTGAGAAAACATCCACTGCATAGAGCTTTTACAAAATATAAAATGACTCAAAAATATTACCATCAGTTGAACAGATGCACCAATAATGAAATCTCAGAGTAAGATATCAATGTTAAGGATCACAAGTACACTTTTTGTATTTTGCAAACTACTAAGTAGAACCACTTTGTGTGCAAACCGAAGACTCCCTCTCTCTCTCCATTGTTTTATGAGGCATTTGAGGCTCGGTGTGAAATAGCAGCTGCCAAACAAGATTGCTGCACTTCTTCCTCAGTGTCCCTCTAACACCTGTTATAAGCCTCTGAGCCACCACTAAAGTGGAATTTTATTGCGTCTAGAGCTACCCTGTCCTGTATAAAGCGCCCTTATTAAACTCAAGAGACGTGTTTATCTTTTCACACACTACGTGATATGTGTTAACATCAGAGTGATCAACTCCAGCACCTTGACACATGAGTATTTACGCCTAGGTGACAGGTAAAACAGGAAGGAAACAACTTCTCATCTCAAACTGAAGACCTTTTCTCTCAAAGCTTATTACCTCGTCAAAAATTAGTGTTAGCAAGACACAGCTTACCTTGGTTGTATTTTTCAATATTTTTCATTTAAATGTGTAAGCCTTTGCCTTTGTGCTTTTTACTTGTCCTTTCCCAGGTGTACCGTCAAGACTGCGAGACATTCGGCATGGTGGTGAAGATGCTGGTGGCTAAAGATCCCAACCTGGAGAAACAACTGCAGGTTCCCCTTAGGGAGAACCTCGGAGAGATCCGTGAACGTTGCCTAGAGGACCTCAAACACTTCATCAGCGAGTTGGATGAGGTGGTCCGGCAACCAGAACCTCCCATTTGTGATTCGACCACCCCCTCTGCCTCTAGTCATAAACTTTCAAAGACGGGGGTCAATCACAGCTCAAGTTACTGACACATTGGCCTGATCTGCTCTGTTTGTGTGAGACTGATCATGGTAGGACTGACTGCTGCATAACTTGACTATTGGACACCTTGGATAAAGTTTGGATTGCTGGAAGCTACTCTGCAGCACATCAAACTAAATCAGTCGCATTTATNAACGCTCTTACCCAGGCTGAGCTCGAGTTTTTAGGCTCATGTGTGAATCATCCGTGTTGTCATACCTGTGCATAAAAGTCCGAGTAATACCCGGGTGTTATGTCTGAAAGAGGCTTAAAGAACAACTCGACATGGATAAAGGATGCAAATGTGGGGGTAAACAGTGTTAGTTTTGAATAGATCATTTTTACTTTCATGATTTTCTGTTTAAATGTGTTTATTATTGAATATTTAAAGACTCTCATTAAAAAATGACAAAAAGCTGCCAGTTTTGCATCAGCATGGAAATGGATAACATACGTTTTATTCGCTAACTATCCTTAAGTTGAGAGAATAGACCTGAAAGTGCTCCAGTGTGATCATATTTTTCAGTACAAAAAGCCAGATAAGACAATATTTTCTGTTGTATTTTACTCTATTTCAATTTCATTTTGTAGCGGTGTCTTGGTGCTGCTAAATTCCCAACAGCTCCTAATTTCTTGTATAAATTTATAGTCTCAAAGTGCCAGTAATGTTCCTTTTTTTTAATTGCATTTTGCTTTTCAAACTTTATATCCTAACTTCCCTTACCCTCAAAAAACCCAAACCTTGGTTATTTTGATGACATTTAAACAAGGTTTTGCACAAAATGTATTTGAAGGTGATAGTAAAACAATATCTGTTAACTTTGTTGTTGGTTTTATTGTCATCTATTAACACAAGCTAAATGCAAATATAAGCCATCATAAAAATATGAGGCAAAAATAGGATTTTTATGCAAGATGTTTTTAGTATGATTTCATTAACAACAAATGAGTGCTCCAAAGATATACATGTTACCAATTAAGATATATAAAGAGATGTTGACAGTTTCCATTTAGCCTACCATAGTTATCTTCTACATGCATGTCTCTTGCTACTTGTAAAAGCACCACTAACATATCTGGGGGTTATAAATGTCTTATTTAAAATTTAATGTCAAAATTAAGAAACAGAAAAATGATTCGTGAAGATTTGGAGAAAAATATTTATTACAAGCGTCTTTACA
>JANJYP010043287.1:0-10473 GCA_024605115.1 Rastrelliger brachysoma | reverse complement strand
TGTGTACAAAAGCGTAGCCTGATGCAGCCCTGAGTGTGACAATAAATCTATTAATTGCTAATGAAAATATTTGTTATATGTAGCTCTAATGAGTAAGGTAGGCAATAAAGTAATCAGAAGGCAGAGTCGGTCCAATCAGCTGTGATGCGAAAATCAGTACTACAATAAACGCATCAATCCAACAATGTCCACATCCCTTTCTGTTTAAAATGAGAAAAGGTGTGATGTTCATTAATAATGGTTAGTTTGTGTTTGTGTGAGACTCTTCACATTAGTGCGTCAAGGACAACAGTGGAAGGTTGTTAATACCAAAACTGCTAGGCTGTTCTCAGGATTGTATCTGATGTGATGGATGAAGTTGTCAATTTTAATATGTATGGCTGGAAATATAAGTGCCAGGGAAGCGTGTGTGAGGTTTATCCGCAACAGTTCATCTCTGACAGGTTACATTTTTCCTCTCGCTCCTCCGTTTCACTGTGGTGTTCAGACAATCACATGACCCCAACTCTTCTGTTACAGCACACTGTCAAAAGAGCAACATGAAAAGTGATGCTAATTTTATCTGATAGCACTGCTCTGATAAAGCATGTCCTCTTAAAACCAAAGAAGCAGCATGACCTGTGACATTCGCGAAGTTCATGTTCAACTGTGCTGCACTCAGCAGTACACCCCCAAGAGACACACTCCATGGGGTACTTCAGAGGGGGCCGAGAGGTACTATATGAGAAGAGAAGTGGGGCTCACCAAGGAGGAAGAAAGAGTGATGCTGCTGATGAGGAGAAAAGGGTTTAGCAAGGAGCTTGGAAAGGACATGATTGCTGCTGTCAGACATAAGGAGAGAGAGAGTTTGACAAAGAGCAACAAAATCAAAGAGGAGCTTCTAAAAAAGCATTAAATCACTAATAGTATCACAACGGACATGAACAGCAGCTCCATGTTGATATTTATAGAGTGCTATGTTTATTGCAGATCTTGCACTGGCCCTTTGTGCTGTGTGTGGGCTCTCGCTGCATTAATTTATGTCACTTGGTTCATCTAATTAGGCTGCACTCGATATTCTGCAAGCGTGAACCGAAGACATGGAGTTTGTGAGGTGACCAAGAGTTATGGAGAAGGGAGAGGAGAAGCGAAGGAGAAGGATTTTTTAAAGATGAGGAAGGAAATATTTTATATACTATTCAAAAAAAACAAAACATGTGGGCACACTCATTCTCTTAAGTGTCCTTCCATCCACATGGTTGGATGCATATTTTAAGTTTGTAGATTTCAAAACAAACTCTGAGGTGTCACAGAACATTTGTCACACCTGCTAAGCAATGAATGTAATTTGCTGTTGATTAAATTATTGAAGAACATTTGGATCTCATTAAAATTCTTCTTATTCCATAAACTCAACATTAGCATATACACTTATAAGTATACACTGTTTGAGTGAGCCATTGCAAGGTTCACTCAATAAAGAACAAAAATGCAACTGACAAAAAAATCCACACATTGTAAGTGTAGAAAATTGCCAGGATTTAAAATAGGTATAGAAGCATTTTACTTTCAACTATGCAATCGCCTAGAAGTCAAGAGGCTAGGAGTATTGTGGTTGTTAAAGCTAGTCGATCTGCACTCTGCCCCTTTCTACAGTGACTAAACAATGAGATTGTTCATGCAAGAAATGGAAATGAGTTTCCATGAAAAGGTGGCTGAGCCTTAGGAAGGAGCTTATGGAGGAATTTCCTTGGTGTCACAAGTTTCCATTTGAGAGGAGACCATCTGGCCTGAGAACATCACAGGAATACAGGAATAGCTGGAGAAAGACAGAGAAGAAGGGCTTGTAGGCTACCTGACTTAGTCTGCTAAAACTGCAACTGAAAGCCACAAGGCAGAAGAGTAATGGATGAATGGCTTTGCTACAAATTTGTGCAATGTGAAAAATGAAGTGTCACATCAATCAAAGGTCTTGCACCTAAATTTAATTAAATCCAACTGCATTCGTTTAATTAGGTTCCACTTGATACCTTGCAAGCATGACCTGAGGACATGGACTTTATAGTCCTTTGGGACCAACCAAGAGGGAGGCAAACAGATAAAGACGGCAGTCCATGTTATTGCTAGAGAAAATATACAAACTGACCTGCCTGTTCTGCCACATCACCACACATTCAATGACTGAATATTGATATTTTAGTGGGATATTGAGCAATGGTCTTGCACTCTCCNAGTCCTTTGGGACCAACCAAGAGGGAGGCAAACAGATAAAGATGGCAGTCCATGTTATTGCTAGAGAAAATCTACAAACTGACCTGCCTGTTCTGCCACATCACCACACATTCAATGACTGAATATTGATATTTTAGTGGGATATTGAGCAATGGTCTTGCACTCTCTTTTGTAGTGTACATGAGGCCATGCTGCATTTATTTACGACTTCACTGCCACTAATGGTCGACCACTCTGAATCTTGCAAGAGTGAACCCAAGAGACAGACTCCCCGGGGTGCTTCATAGAGAGTGAGTAGGTAACGAGCAAGGCAGAAACTTCTGCTTTGGAAGAGGCAGAGAAAGATGAGGAGTNAATCTTGCAAGAGTGAACCCAAGAGACAGACTCCCCGGGGTGTTTCATAGAGAGTGAGTAGGTAACGAGCAAGGCAGAAACTTCTGCTTTGGAGGAGGCAGAGAAAGATGAGGAGCGAGTAAAGGGTTACTGCTGAAAGAAGAGAGCTTTAGTAAAGAGCTGCAAAGCATATAATTGCCTTGGCTGGATAGAAAAATAAAGAAGGGTGTGAGAAAGGGGAGAAAAGACAGAGGTTACATGGTCATTTGGCACATGAAAGTGTTGACTGAATTTGTGTTTTTAAAGTTATGTCATTAATGTGTTTTTCCTATGTCCCTGTGCACTGTATGTGAGACCCCTCTGCATTTGTTGGTGTCACAAGATTCTTCTAATTAAGTTCCACTCGATATATCTTGCAAGTGACAGACTCCACTGGGTCCTCTGGTGGAGCCCGAGTAGGATAACGGGGGGGGAAGGTGGGATTCTTGCTTCGGAAAAGGAGAGGCCTTTAGTTGGAAGCTGGGAAGCATATAATTGCCTCGGACAAGACAAAAAAAAGAGGATGAGAAGGACAGTAAAGAGTAGAAGAAGCAGAGAAGGGGGAGATAAAGAGATAAAAGAGGAAGAAGGTAAAGAAAGAAATTAAAGAAAAAGGGAATAAGAGATCTAGTAAATATATTGAACTTGGAGGATAAAGTGATTCTGATAGTGAGAGAAAAGAGATATGAGAAAGGTTGAGGAAGATAGAGATACAGATGGAAAGCGAAGACAGAGAAAGAGGAGAGAGAACAGGCAAGTCAAAGACAATAGGGGCCAGACAAAAGCCAGCGAGCCAGTTCCATTACAGGTCCGCTCTAACGGGAGGGGAGGCCAGGCTGGAACAAATGGACTGTAATTGCACACAATCTGTCTTCAGAGCTCAATCACTTTGCCCTGCAGGGACCATTGGTGAAACACTTCTCTCACACTAATATAATAACCTTCTCCCTCACCTTCCTCCCGGTGGTGACGTTACCTTTCACCTTCAACACGGACATTACCTCAATGGAGACGTGAGATGTTAATACGATCGCTGGTCATCGTTAACCAGCCGCATAATGAACCTTGCATACATTTGCATATAGTATCATTCACAGCCTGTTGTAACTGCACTGAGGAGCTATTTGCTGAATTCACCTCTTGGGAGATATTTTCTAGACTTTAAAAAAAATAATAATAATCTTGCTGCTCTAATTGTTTGTTTTGTTTCATCGTTAACCCAGTGAATAATGAACATTGCATTTACATACATTAATCAATCAAACCCTCTTCAAACAGCATGAGAGATTTGTTTTTGCAGTCTGGAAATCACATCATACAGACATTTATATATTTTGCCTTCCAGGCCTTTACATGCTTTTTTAAAATTATACATCTTAGGGTTGTTTTCATTTACTAAAGATAGGTAACTTTGGAGAACCCAGCAAGAGTAAACTAGATTTTGAAAGTATCTAACAAAAAAAAAAAATCTCAACCACTGCCTTCAGGCTTCTTTTTAAAGGCACTCCTCTAAAACACATGAAGACCCCGAAGCATATTGACTGCTGCTGGAGGACAAGAACATGAGAGAGACATTACCTCCAATGTGAAGCTAACCATACCAAACTATTTCATGTCTCATTCATGTGTAAGAAAACACCTAACATTATCATACTTAACATAAACATCAAACATGGTTATTAATCTAGCATGTTAGTTTGGCAAAATTTTTATTGAGAATTGACTATCATGCAGTAACTTATTGCTGGCTAGTTAGCCATGTTAGATCTCAGGCAGTGCTAAAACAAGGTTAGCAATATGACACTGCCAAAGCTTGTTTTGAATGTTTATTTTCAACATTCAGCTCGTTTCATTCATGATGTCTGCAGACAAAACAGCTGCAGTAAAGTTACACACTGACAAATGTGTCATTTGTATCATATTATATTTTGCATTAGAGCTTCCACGATGAGAGCATTGTTGGCTCTGATTCTGAGTACACTGCAGCGCCAAGCACATCATCTGGTCAAAGACGACTATATTGATGGCGAAGCCAAGTTTGTGGTGCAAGAGTGGAGGCAGACATCAGGAAGTAGAGGCAGAGGACAGTGAGGTTGGAGTGTGAGAGGCTAATGAGCAGATTTTCTCACACAAAATGACATATCAAGTTATGAATGTGAAAACTCAAATGATTTCAGATAAATGGGTATCTATAGTAGCACATCTTTTGATATTTTACTCACATCAACCCTACCAATAACTCTTTGTCTTTGCCTGTGGATATGATGGTCAGAGGCTTCTCTGTATGTATGTTGACCTTGATATATACTAGAGGACTATTCATTAAAAAATATCTAATCATGTTGATGACTTTTTGCTTTACAGGCCAGAATTTAAGGACTGAACTTAGAACAATTATATCAAGTGCTGGGACTCTGCCTGAAATGTGACCTAAGCCTGATCTTTGATATTCTCAATTTTACATCAGCAGATGCGTCTCCACTGGGCCATCGTGTTCCAGGTCAATCCACTTTGTATTTCTGCCAGAATTGCAGATAAATGCCTGCAAATGTAGAAAGAAAGTGCTGTGGGCAACATTACGACTCCTGTTTTTCCATGCTGCTACATATGGAGAGCTATATTTTGCAGGAGGGGGTCCTGCACCTTGCCAGACAGATCTGGACTGATATCCGGCCAGTGGCTGATCTTCCAGACCCTTTGGGAGAGTAATAGACAGTTCCGCTACGAAGCATACAGACAATTTGTTGTGTTGCAATGTGGACCACTGGGACAGGGTCACAGAGTTGTTTCATCCAGTTGCTGTGTCTGGAAGATATGTGACTATTACCCACATCCACATGAACAATATAAAGGCTTCATTCTTAGTAGGGTGAGAGCTGTAGCAGCACTGTGTCAGGGACACATTTACATTGTGCATGAACACACATGAACAATGTACATAGCAGATTTTATGCTCTTTTCTTTTCTATCCCCAGGAGGGTATATAAAATAATTCATAAGTAAATAAGTAGATTTATTTATTGTTATTATTTTATTTATTTATTGTTGTGCACACACTGTTCTCACTTGTTTGAATAAAACCTTGTAAATGATGCATGCCTTTTCTTTACACTTGCAGCATAAACAATCAAGCCATTAAATTTTTGTTATCTCTTCGCATGCAGCCGAAACAATGTCAACAAAATGTGGTATATCACGTGTTTATTGCTAACAAGTATAACACAATAAAATATATAATATATTACAGAAGGTTTTATGACTTGATTATAAACATAGGTCTGTGTTGCTTGCTGGTCAAGCTGTGCACGTGGCACCATATGGTGCTGTGGCAATCTTCTAATGCTTTGGCAGTGATTTTCCTTTTCGAAAGAATATCGCAAAAACATATCTGACAGGAATAACTGCCTTTCAAAGACACCCACAATAATGTCAAATAAGTATAACACTACAACTTTGGCTGCATTTTATTTAATGACAAACATTCATAACAGTTTTCACTGTCATAGCTATTGTAGGAGCCAAGTATTCTTTGGCTCCAATTTTAGATTTACCAAAATAGGTGTAGGCGTCTGCACATGTAAATTTGCACGTTCATTTAGCCATTTACAGTCTTTTAATTAATAGCAATTGTTATTTTGGAGTTGTTCTGGTGATACAACATAGCAGCCCAAATTTGCATAATTTCTCAGTTTTCTCAGTATTTAGTATTTTATCAGTAAGAGTAACAAAGCAGTCTGGCAACAAAGCCACAAGTTTCATATGGTTGTACGATGGATGTCTAGCCTGACAAGCAATACTATAACACTAAAATGTATAGTCTGGCAACGACTGATAGACCTCAGCTCAATCCAAGGGGCAAGATGAGTGTTGTCTTTGAAACTTCTTCTGTACGCACTAGGGTAGTGCCACAACCAATCAGAGCAAAGAACAAGATGACGTAGTCAGAGCGACAGTATTTTGTGTAAAAGTGTAAAAGCACTTTGAGTGGTCATAACGACATTATGTAAGTACAGTTCTTTTCATTTATACCATGCTCAAGCTACAACATTGTGAGCCAATTCACCTGGCTCTCTGTAATAGCTCCTAGGTGGTTGAGGCAGGGAGATGTGACAGGACCTCATGTTTCTGCTCAGTGGTGTCCCCTCACTAGCAGACAACCTTCACCTCTGGAGGTCTGTGATGTAGCTACTGTTCTGTATTCCCCAACCTGGACTTCTTGTACACCTTGCAACAATATACCAGACATAGGAGAAAGGAGTTTAGCTTTGTGAAATGTGCACATTAAATCAGCACCATGCATTTGGTTCTCATTACAAAAACAAAAACAGCGTAACTATATGTCACACTATTAGATCTGCCACAACTCAGCACCTATAAGTTTATGGACTAAAATACACAGGAGTGTTTGAAGTACATCACACCTAATTGAGCCATTAGCTTTTCTCTTGGCTGGTCTGTGGCTGTGGTGATTGTAGTCCAGGCCAGCCAGCATGGTCTGAGCTGTACATACAGGTGGGGAGAAGCAGAAGTGCTTGCTTGCATACATAAGTATGTGATTGTGGAAGGACTCCAGTTCTCCAGTTAATCTGAAAACACAGTGGAAACAGTATATAATGATTTATGTTCTGGTGATACAACATAGCAGCCCAAATTCAGAATTACAGTGAAAATATGCATAACGGAAAAGAAGCCCTCTGCTGATATACCTGCGTACATGACTTCTGGTGTTCCACAAAATCCTTCTGGATCCACTCCTGAAGACCAAAGGACCATGATGACAGGCATCAAGGGCCTATGCATGTTCTCCTGTGATGTAATACAGGAGTCCAGTCCACATGGCCTAAGGACAAATATTCACAAATTAATTGTGAATTCTGTGGAGGGCAAGTGAGCAGTGAGCATGATAAAAGGTCCGACCTGTTAAGTGAAGTCTAAGGAGAACTTTTATTTGAGGCTTTTAAAATAATAGTTTATCCAAATCAGTATTATATATGTAGTCTTTTGTATAAATACAGCATTTTAAGTTGAGGTGTAGACTAAAAGGCCCAGTATATCAGTAATCATATCACTTCATAAATCATAGTAAAAAGAGAATAGGATTAGGCGCTGATTGATTTTAAATAGATGCCTCAAATGCTTTTTGCCTTTAATGTCTAAATATCAACAATTTACATTATTACATTAGATACCATACTGCAGGGCTGCATCACTCCCTAAAGAAAAAAGCAATAAATCCACTTACTAAAGAGGACTGATATTTGGGTATGAGCATCTCTGAAATTTTCCGTCAGAGCAAGTTCAGCTCCTGTATCTGAATGTATCTAAGGATTGTATGAAACAATCTTTCTCCATGACAACAGAGTTCCTCATTGTCTCTCACTTGTTAATGTTGACTATGCAGATCATCTGTTTGGATTCGGTGTCCATTGCAATGAAAGCTGAAAAAGAGAGACACTGTTCAATTATGAGCTAAACACATCATCATGCCATGCTGCTCCAACTTCATGAAACAACTGAGCAAACAATATTCATACCAGCCAGGTTAGAGCTTCATCACACAAATAAAAAAAAATGAATGAAAATATTGTCAACATCTATTCAAAAATTGTACACAAAAGCAAAAGTAGCCTGACACCCGTGCACCCAATAAATTGCATATTATTTTACACATTTTATTGCATTTGATTTCAACCTTTATGCCAGTATTTTATGTTTGTTGTGCACTGTTTTTATAGATTGTGATGCATTTGGTCTTTGTGACACCATTCATATGCCCTGCTAATCCTGTCATTCACTTCTATTAGGCTATGTGTGTGAGAGAGAGAGTATGTATGTGTGTAAAACTAACCCAGGGCCATCCCAGACCCTTTAGATTAAGTTGGGGGATGACTCTGGCTGTCTCCTCATTTTAGAAGTCTTTTATAGTGTCTACACAGTAAGAGTCCTGGATCCTGAAGAAAGAGGACCTTTCTACTATCCCCATTTTCATGAATTTGAATAGAAGTGATATCTTTGCATAGTTGTTGCCAGACAGCAGTATGTCACTGGCCAACAAAAGGTCCCCAACTAGCATCCCACACTTCAAAGTGGGATTAGAAGTCAATTTCCACACAGTGTGGCCATGAGGACACCTCTTAAAAAGACACAGGTGGAGAAAGAAAGCACAGCACAATAACAACAGTTACTATTACACATATGACATACGTACAAAAGTCACTCTAAAACATAATGAAAAGTGATACCACATAATGACTCAGCCATTCAACAATAGCAGCCTTTCCCACAGGCATAATATTGATTTTGAATGGTGTAAGTGCCCACTTCACTCTACCTTGGTGTTTAGGTCCTTGGCAGTACACATCTTGACAGGTAGAGACATGATATTCAGCAAGCTACTTCAGAGAGTCATGGTATGTGATGGATGCAGGATGGCCAATTAGATCATCCTCAACCAGTACTTTAGCTGTCTCTGGGAATAGAGGTATGTCTGTGGTAGTTGAATCTTGGGAGTTGTCTACAGCATCGTGCACAGAGTCTGCCATGCTGATAGCTGAGTTGGAAGTGCATCCAAGCAAATCTGGGTCTGTAGAGCACTGCCAGTTCTGTTAATAAAAATAGCAATGAAAAAAAATGAAAAAACAAAATACAATAACTTGACTATAAGTGGAGCCATAGGGTATTGAATCACAAATACAAGGCATATAATCTTCATTGTCAGTGTCATTGTAGTCTGCATCTACTTCCCTTGTTTCATCTTCCACAAACAATGACACACTGTCTCCTTATTAGGAAACCATGTGTCACCCTCCCAAGTCAATACAAATAAGAATACATTCAGAGAGTATTATCCACACAATAAATCATAATTTCTCCAAAAAGAAAATTAAAAAACGTCTCTGCAATGAATACTGAAACTTCTAAAAGATGTGTGAAAGCTGTTAAATTAATCAGATGGCATCAATGTTTAGATCCAGTGAGGATATAGAGAGTGTAAAAATAAATAGGATGCTGCTGAAGCTAAGCAGCGACTAAGACAGACCAAGAATATTTCAAACATATTTTTGGAAACTAATTTGAACAAAATTTGTGACCTTGCATTCAATTGTTTAATAGCCATCTCCTGAATGCTGCTGTTGTTCAACTCTTAAACTCATCGCTGCCAAAAAAAAAAAAAAAAAAAAAAAAAGACAATAATAACAACAGAACAACATTTGAGTAGTGCATAGTATATAAAAAAAATATTCTCCAAGACACAAACCTGAGCTGTTCATACATAGAAACAGAAATCTTGGGTTAGGTAGGTGATGGGAAGATGGTCTTATGGCTAGAAAGTAATTATTTAGGAGGATTGGTGCATTGTTTCCCATAGTCTGCTGTGTTCAGCCAAAACAGTCAGACCTGCCACATGAAAAATAATTTCAAAAATATTAAGGAGATTATGTGATTAAATTTAGCGTTGACACATTAGTAAGCGCTACACTGTCTTGTTCAAATAACAAATTTTACTTAAAATAAAACAAACCAGACCTGTCCGACAGAAATACATTAACCTTGGAGTCACTTTTCAGGCCCTATTTGGACATAGCTTTTTCTGTCTCGCTTTCTTTTTGTTTTGTTTTGTGTAGCAGTGCAGAGTGATGGGTGGTATACTTGGAACTGGGAATACTGGCAGCAATTTCTGTGCTATTTTTGTGCAACTAGCTTGTTAGATTTACCAGCATTGCCAAGCTTTGTAAAAAGACCATGCACAGTAACTACACAGGCAGAATGTGCAGAGGTAGATTAACCATCCAATCATTTCATGCAGGTTGGACAAACAGACTTATTGCAGGCCTCTGACAGCCACAATTTTTTTTCCCTTCTCACTATCAGATCGTTTGATTGTAAAGA
>JANJYP010043281.1:0-10040 GCA_024605115.1 Rastrelliger brachysoma | reverse complement strand
GGTCAGATTGTATATGGCCCTTGAATGAAACAAGTTAGACACCAGTGATGTACAGTAAACCTATGTGCTACTTGACAGCTTAGCACTATTTAATTGCTTGGGTTTGGTTGATCCAATTACAGCAAATCATCTCAGCCTGATTGTGCTGTGTGCAGTATATGTATCACCTGAGTGACTGAGTGATTTTCCATTAAGAGGGCACAGATCCAAGTCTTATTCTATGTTCCGTTAGAGTTAGAAAGAGAAATTAGTTCACCTCTGTGAATCTCATGAAGCTCCAAAGTGTTTTCAGGACACTCTGAATAACAATACACATCAATCTAAATATGCTGACAATGGTAGAATGAAAATAAAGCTGATGGCATAATGGTGCTGCCTCTTATTTTGTGCAAACAATTCATTTTAATGATGAATGAAGGTATCCACGTTGTACCAGCTGCGTGTTAAGTTTAAAAATGTTTTATTAGCGCACAGCATTTACTGTAGGATGTTATTATGCTGGCTCTGTTTGGGAAGGTATGTGCACTGCAAAGGACTTTTGGTTATCACAGAGAGATACACGTCCATACACAAAACTGACAATACATATTTAGAGACCTGACTATAAGTGGAACAATTGAATACTCACTGCAATAATCCATGCACCCAGTAGACAGAGATGTTACTTGTTAAACGTGGAATCTGTGAGTAAAAGCCCTTTTCAGACTGCTGTTTAGAAAATGCAGAACGTTAATTATGTTGAAAGATTTAAATAATAATAACACTTCCCCTACTGTGCCACCTGTGTGTAAATTGATACACAGCTCCTCTTTTAAAATCAGAGGCTGTAAACACACATATGATTTCCTGTTGCTCTAGTTGTTAAATGAGCAGCGAAAAGATCATTCTACATTCTGCAAGTGAGGAAACTGAATCTAACAGGACACTATCTGAACTCTTGGGTTATTGAACGCAACATCAATTTGCAATAAATAATAATTTTTAAAAATGCCCTAAAACTGAAAGGGGCTGACATCATTGAAAAATAATTTTTTGTGATTTTTGGAGATGACAATGATAAAAGACACAATTGCCCTGTATCTGCATGTTTTATCAGAAACGCATTTTTGTGCCAAAGTAAGAACCCAAAATTGCACCGCACCATCTGGAAATTATGAACTGCTCATAAATACAACGCAAGCAGCTAATAGTAGCTGAAATAACTGCCACAAAAATAGTAACAAGTTGTTTTTAAGAACCTTTTAAGAATTTATAAAGAAGTGCAGATCCATATTAAAACTAACATTAGAAAATGACTCTACTAAGAATATGAAAACGTTTATCTTTTTGATGCATTTAGATGTTCACATGACCACGACATACAGGTGGAGACAGTACAAAATGATGTACATATACATAGATATAGATTAGAGTATATTCTGCATATATAAATTAAACATATTCAAACATGTGTAAATGTCAGGTATTTAGTATACAGAGCAGCCACTGAAAGCATACAGTATGTACTGATACTCAACGTTATACATAGTGATAAGGATATGGACACACAACAAAAACAAGGCAGATAAGATGTGTCATGTTTTTTCTTCCTCTAAAGAATTCCATAGAAACAATACAGCAGTGTGACGGGGTGGTAACATTTAGGTCTTATGCACTTGGCTTTGTTGATAGATTCAGACTGAAACGATATAGGCTCGACATGGTGTTGATTCAATAGCGTCTGGTTTATTTCAGTGTTTCTGTGAGAGAAGCTTTCTGAACACATTTTGTAGAGAACTTTAAAAAAAAAAAAAAAAACTTAACCCAAGGATGCGTAACGTGCTCTGCATCTGCTCGCCAACCTACCTGCCTTATTAGTATTAGTATCATACTGGAGAAATCAAGGAGCTGAACGCCTCACTTTCCCTGTTAAATGTCTCTTAGCTATTTTGAGATCCTTCCTGTAGCCAGTCTGTGTGTGTGTGTGTGTGTATGTGTGTACATGTGTGTGTATGTGAAAGGAAGCTGTCCTATTTCAAAAAACTAGGTTTTGGGTTTATTAATATTTGTATCCACTCTTCTAGTCATTCCCCCAAAAGGTGAGATGAGGTTTATCATTCCAGCATGAGGTAACCCTATCTGAACTAAAATGAATCCATTTGAACTCAGAAGGCTTCAATTTGTTTGTTTCTCAGGCTGAATAATTGTACTGAAAGAAACTGAGAGTACATATCTGGGGCATCTTTGAGAAAAAAAAAAAAGTGGGCTGCCAGTGTTCATTTGTTAAGATGCACTCTGTCCATCTCCGTGTGGTACTTCTGTCAGGTAATACATTTCCAGAGAGGCGCAGCTATATGGGCGGCTGCATTATTCATAACTTTAACAGCAAGGTGGAGATTACTTATTGATGTGCATAGGTATCCCCAAATCACACAGTGAGAAAGTTTCCAAAGTTCTATTACCAAACATCTGATATAGAATGAGTGTATTACAATAGGGTTATATATACTGTAGACATATGCGCGCACACGTCTTTGATTAAAAGATTCTGAGAAAAGACATGGGCAAATATATATCATCACTTTTATTCTGTCTCTGATGTTTGTGAGCTATCTGCAAACTGACAAATAGCTAACAAGCAGGATTCAGAGTCAAAGTCAAGTTGTGCATCGGTATATAATATTAGCGGGGAACGTTTGTATTACCTTGCTAATGTTTGAGGCAAATGTATCGAGGTGGCAAGCATGACAAGAAATGCACTGTTTCTGAACATATGTACCCTCATGCACCCTTTTTGATAGTCTAACTTTGTCACCATTCTCTGGGATAGCTGTTGAAGATGAGGGTGATCTAGGTAAGAGAAGCTTCAGGCAGAAGTTTGATGCTGAACTTCTCCTTCACACAGGACCAGTTGGGACGTGCAGAAAGAAAAGACAGAGGTTCATTGTCAAGTACATGGGCGAGGTAACTGCTAACAGCTGCCATCTCCTATGCAGATAGCTCATACCACAACCCAACCCAGCTTTAAGACTGTGAGTAGTTGTTGGGTTGTGGATCTGAATGATGTTGCAATGGATTTGCGCGTAGTGTGTGCTCAACAGCTCAAAGACCTTAGTTCTGGCAAGCAATTAGTTGCTAAGGTCATCTTGGATTATACACTGATTGCCTTTTCTGGGCAACACCTCTGGGTTACTCTTAAATAGGCAAATCATAGAGCAAGGCCATGAACTTCTATTATCTCTACATAAGTCAGTACACTTTAAAGTCACAGCAAGTTTAAATGCTTCAGATTCCCCCTTGGTTGAGGTTATACGGGATAGTCTTGGATGAAAGGTGGCATCACTTTCACATTCCCTACATTTAAGGGCTGCCATGCAGTTCTTGGTCAGATGCATTGTTGTAGTTGAGCATCTGAAGCATATACCATCTTCTTTTAAGAAAGTCTTATGCTCCTCTACAGTGTTGCTCCAAATCCCCCACAGTAGAAACAAGCAGGCTCCCTAAGGCACCTGTCTGCCCACATGGAGACATTCTTACACAGCGCAGTATTTTTTTGGTTGAGCTCTAGCCAAAGACTCACATAATCTGAATGGACCGCTGAGAAAAATGCTTTACACTTGTCAGCATTTTTACAAGTTGCCACGAGGTGATGCCAAAAAAAAAAAAAAAAAAAACGTAATATTGGAAGCCATAGAATGTGTGCCATTACAAGTTTCCTTTTCCCATGTGGGTCTTTTGCACAGCAATAGAACTGCTGTATTTAACAATGAACTGGTTAAATACTCACTCAATACTGAATGTTCTCCTCTTCATCACTGTCTTTATGCCTCTGTGGCTGCTTCATTTTTTTCAAGGAGTCTGAGTGCAGCACAAAGCTACAACCTGTATTTCACAAAAATATATCTCTTTTCACATATTTTACTAAAAAGAGCAAGACTTCTCATAGTAGTTGGATACGCTGTTCAGTTGTTTTCTACAGTGAATCATGCATATGTACAAGTTTAGTTCATAAAGTGTACAAAAATGACATTTGTGACATACTTAAACACTTTCAACATTTCAACACTTGGTTTATGGTTAAGTGAAAAGAAATAGTGGAATCAAAATGGAGGTTTTAATAAGCCAGAATTTCACTACATGCTTCTGTATTGTTTTCTGCTGTGTGTAATGGAGACACTGTCCTCTTAAGAAAAACAACATCAAGTGTTTCAGTAAATGACAACAAATGACATTTAGGTTTATGTTTAAGTGACAAGGCCCCCTAGTGGCCACTGTAAGTATGAATATTTTATTTTCAAAGGGGAAAAGGACAAACACCAGTCAACTAACATCACAATCTTTCCCAAGTGTTGATTATTATTTTAGCTGACCAAACATTAACTATAGCATTTTAAAATCATACCTTTTTTTCCCTAGATTTGATGGACAAACAATGTATCTTGTTTTTTTAATTCTAAGAATTTGCTGATAATTGAACTGTCATTACAGTATTAGAAAGATATTGATAAAATGAGCCATGATAAGTCACTGCATTATTTTTGCATAATTCAAATAATGGAGTAATGGGAGAAGGTTTGGATGAAAATAAAGATAATATAATGTATTTATGAAAAAAGAATTAGTTTTAAAAAGCTTCCTTGGCCATTTTGGACGCACTTTTGAGACAGTCCCTAATTCCAGATTGCTACTTCTATGAAATCAGAGCTGGGATATTAGTCAAGTTTATCCTGTACTACACAACAACTCTGGTAAAAAAAAAATTATTAAGGACGAATATCTGAAAATAAAACTTGAAACTACCCACACTTCCATGCGTCTAAATATACATTACTGAGAGTCGTGCAGCTTGTTCCCATATCAAAATATGATAGATTATTTTAATACTGAAGAAAAAGTCTCAATCAGATGAGTATGAGCCAAGATTTGAAAATTTGGTTTTTTTTCAGTTACACTTCAGAGTGAATTTGCTGATTTTTGAGAAAAAAAAAAGTGCATGATGTACGTGTGTTTCAATTTGACTGAGTTATGGCTAAGAAGAGANTCAGTTACACTTCAGAGTGAATTTGCTGATTTTTGAGAAAAAAAAAGTGCATGATGTACGTGTGTTTCAATTTGACTGAGTTATGGCTAAGAAGAGGCAGTGTGACAGTGTGTTGGAATTATATAAATAAAGCTAACAAGTCAGGGAGGTGAAGGTTGGGGATGAAAATAACTGCAAAAAATGTGCATGATGCTTACAGTATATCTGCTCAGTGTACATTATCTATCCATATCAGTTTAATGTATTCATATTCATTCACACCCATACTATTTTCTCTATACGTGTCATTATTTCTCTTTTTTAATATCCCACTGTGTCATTCTTTCTTCTCTTCTCTCCTTTGTTACAGTGTCACTTAAACATACTCTGCCAGAAAATCTAAATGGACTTTATCAGAAAATTAAATAAGTCAGCCTTTGGACAAAAGCAAAAACAGAGAGAAGACTTTTTTTTTTCTTCTTATTTTGTAATAAGGACAATTTCAACCAAATGAGATTAGAAACTGTTAAGAGACACCGATGGATTCTACAACCCACCATTCTGACCTCCACCGACACCAATTCCCACTTCTACTTGTGAATAGAGACAGAACCTTGGAATTATAATTCAAATTGACTCTTGCTAAATTAAAAGAGAGAGCGCTCAAGTAGCAAGCATACAAATGCAGGTTACTCCATTTTCTACTGTATTGCTCCGTAGTCATTTCTCCACTGAAAATCTGCAAAATGAAAAAAAAAAAAGTTTGTTTGTGGCTTATTTTTCCAGCTGCGATGAAATAATTGAATCAGTACGTGTTTATACACAGATCCGGTGGCACTTATTATCGCAGTGAGCTGTCAACTATGTCCTGGTGTGATGCAATTTTGCGAGCACATTCGCATCCCGCATGCAGACATGTGCACACATGTGGCTATGAGGACCAATTATGATCCAATTCCAGTGCACTATAAGGGATAAAGATTGTCTGTCACCCCTGAGCCACGAGTGACTCACGAATATGACAGTTATTAGTGCCTGATGATGGCAGTGTTGACGAATACAACACCCTTCTAATATAAGGCTACGCTGTTATATTACTTTCAATTTGACACTGCGCTCTCTGCAGTGCAATATATTCTTAAAAAGACATGGCTGGCAATTTTCTGTTTTTCTTATTACCAACCAATCTAATGTGCAGAGCCACACCAGTAATTAACTTATCATACTTATAAGTATTGTGTCTGTGTGTATCCAAAGCCTGACATGTATTGTATTCCTCTGTGCCATATACCAATTAAAACATGTCAGGGAGCTGCACCACTGCCTTGGACGACATGTTCCTTCACCCCAAAGATTATAGTGGTGTTAGTTTGTTTAGAAACAGCTCAAAATTCTAACAGCACAGTTTAGGTTTTCAGCCTCTGGAGAGTAGTTCCTGATAGGATAAGAGTTTGTGTTTACAGAGCTTCACTAGTTTTTTTTCTTCTACATATCATAATAGCTTTCTACATATCAAAAAGATATGTTGCACCTCTAACCAGGTTCATATATTGAGATGGCTGACTATTGAAATACCTGCTTTTTCACCTACACACTTTCTCCTCAGATGAAAACAAAGACAACTCATGAGAAAAATGTCTGATCTTAGCAGCGCATTGCTATCATTGTCTTCTCAGCGAATTCGTAACCCTGGGCAACTCCACTCATATTACAGTGTGGTCAGTTAAATTTGATCTGTTGTTAATATAAAAATATTCATTGATGGAGCTTTAGTATGTTACTGTGTTTTAATAAAATATTCATGCCCCGCTCTATTTAGGCATTTCAGAGCATAATGTCGTCAGTAACGTAAAAGTCGAAGATACATCCAGATTAAATTCATGCATTTATACCGAACTGCATATAGTTACAACCCTAAACAGATGTGATTTGATCGTGACCCTTAATTCTTAGGTTTTTTTTCACTTATTATTAAGACAACAGATACTAATACATTCATATTACATGTAGTGCATGTACTATTGTAATGTAATATTGCCTGAATACTGTGTATGCGTACACAGCATTGTGACTTAATGCCTAGTTAAAAATACTATTTCACAGTGTTCACAAACATAGTTTAGTCTGAAGCAGCAAAGGTACTTTATTTTGAAATATCATATTACATTTTTAGTTAAATAGATATAGTGTAAATCACACATTCTAATGGTTTAACATTTTTAAGTGTTTTCAGAATATNGTCTGAAGCAGCAAAGGTACTTTATTTTGAAATATCATATTATATTTTTAGTTAACTAGATATAGTGTAAATCACACATTCTAATGGTTTAACATTAGAATGTGTGATTTACACTATATCTAGTTAACTAGATATAGTGTAAATCACACATTCTAATGGTTTAACATTTTTAACAGTGTTTTCAGAATANAAGATAAGGTTTATTGTTGCGTTCTGTTCAATCTTTTGATTTTCTGTATGTCTGTGATNTACTAAAAATAAAACCAAAAAGATAAGGTTTATTGTTGCGTTCTGTTCAATCTTTTGATTTCTGGACTTTTTTGGCCAAATGTGTATGTCTGTGATTCTGTCTGCGTATAGCTGCTGCTATTCAGTTCTAGTTTGCCTGTAAATGCACCTTGCAGCGTCCTCGAAGCCTTAAAAAGTCTGCACTGTGACACAATGCTTGTTTCCATTAGTTTGCCAGTTCCCTGTGTGCTAACCATTAGGCTTACTGCCAAACAACACAATGTGGTAGAACTAACTGGTTCTTAGCACAACCTGGCCACCGTCTGCTCTTATCCATATGGTCAATTTGTCTTCCGCTCTCGCACACACTTCTTTCATCCTCTCCTCCTCGCCAGAAACAGCACTGCCCTTGCACCTCTTCCTTTGCCCGTTCCCATTCCTATTGTTCTCACAGTTGTGTTAATTCCCTTTCTACGTTTTTTTTCTCTCAATTTTTTTTTCTTGCTGCTCTCACATGCTCCTTATCTGTCTTTTTCCCTGCCAGGTAATATTTGGATACACGTTCAACCCANCCCATTCCTATTGTTCTCACAGTTGTGTTAATTCCCTTTCTATGGTTTTTTTCTCTCAATTTTTTTTCTTGCTGCTCTCACATGCTCCTTATCGGTCTTTTTCCCTGCCAGGTAATATTTGGATACACGTTCAACCCCTCCAGTTCTCTTGATGTCGGCTGTTTGGAAGCTCCTTTTTGTCTGCTGTTTCACAATCAGTTGCTAAGTAAGCCGTTTGGGTTCCGCTATCTCCAACCGAAGAGTTTATACCACCCGGAGATTTGTCCGTGGATCATGAGAGTCCAGGATAAGCTTGAACAAAGCAAACATAACGCAGCAAAATCNCAGTTGCTAAGTAAGCCGTTTGGGTTCCGCTATCTCCAACCGGAGAGTTTATACCACCCGGAGATTTGTCCATGGATCATGAGAGTCCAGGATAAGCTTGAACAAAGCAAACATAACGCAGCAAAATCATGATTTCAGCAAGAAGTTAACACCACATATGAAAGAGGAATGGGTAAAAGTGAAGATTTCTAGAAAGCGAAAGCAGATTCTTTGGTTATTTCTATGGGTAGTGTTAGAAAAAGCACATTTATAGAGTTAGAGATTAGTTCCTGGTCCACATCTTTATTGAATTCCTGAATAATCTTACACAACTCATCATCATTTGCTTCACTTTTATTTGGCATTACTTGCTTAAACTAACAACAAGAATTGTCACTGAAATCACATCCTGATATATTTTTTGCTGTTTGCCAGAGTTGCCATGAGTTATCCCGCCTCAGGATATGGCAGAGAGCAAAAAAAAGCTGTCAACCTGCTTGTGTAATGCTGCTAAAATAACATCAGATAACAACGAACATGGCAACAAGGTGAAACATCCATCTGGAGGTTTGTTGGAGTATCATTGCCGATGGTTGAATTTATCACACTGCCCTGTTTCTGATCTATAGATTTCAGCTTTTTACCTCTGTCTTAGAAGACAAACACAAAGAAACACCTATTTCTGCTCACCTAAATATACTACAGTGGATTTATTGAAGGCCATGGCAGGATAATTATATAATTTAAACATGTTTAAAATACTGTATGTATGTGTGGGAGAGTGTGAATGAAATGTAACTGGATTTGAGACAAAAATGGACTTGGATGCAGGCAAATTGAAACTGGCAACTGAACATGTAAAAAGATCACTTGAGCAGTAATGATGTGCACAGACTTGACATGTACTGATCCTCCACCCTCAACTAAGACACAGCATAAAGAACAGATAGCTGTTTCTGACTGTTCCTGGAACCAGATCAATGTTGGCTTTCTCAAATCGCCATCTAAAAAATTCAAGATGGGTTCTTGGTACAGTGCCCTTCCAGTAAGTGAACTTTTTTTAATGTTATTAAAATGTGCGACTTGGAGTTGAGCAGATGCTTTCCAAAGTCAGGTTTGGTGCTTAGGCTTCAACATGCTTCAAACAACCTCGTTTGGTTGACATAGAGGCGTAAATGGATACTTTGCCTCTTCCGCCAGCATTGTATATAATTACGATGTGGGTAGTAAATGCAAATGAACAATGTTTAACTGTTGCCTGCAACCACAGCTCTATACTCAGTTGCCTACAAAAAAAAAAAAAAACATGTTGGAGATCTGCCATGCTAGAAACTATGTTGTCATTTTCTGTAGTGGTGGTGTATGATTCTCAAAGTCCTCTGCTCATAATGTTACGCCACCAAAAGGGAGAGGTGGACTCTATTNATGTTGTCATTTTCTGTAGTGGTGGTGTATGATTCTCAAAGTCCTCTGCCCATAATGTTACGCCACCAAAAGGGAGAGGTGGACTCTATAATACTGTATGTGACAAAAATATAATACTTTATTTGGAAGAAAACTAGTTTCATGCCATATGGCTGAATATTGTGATTGGAGAAGTTAGCAACTGCCAGACCAGTGGCATTAGAGTGACATTAGAGCTGCAATTAAAGTAAATTAAGCTCAGTTGCACCATCAACCAGTGATGAATGCAGGAGAA
>JANJYP010043270.1:0-10913 GCA_024605115.1 Rastrelliger brachysoma | reverse complement strand
GTTTTAATGACTATATTCTTGTTGCAAAAAGCAAAAATGAGATAAGTGGTGTTAAGCTTTTTACAGTTTTGTTCCTGGGAAACAATTACTTTTGCCTAAAACGTATAGAAAATCATTATGGTTCCCTTCAAACTTAGCTTTTGTCAGATTTATAAGTGAGCACTTTTTTCCAGTTGTTCACTTATATTGTAAGCCATCCTGATGTATCATCCCCCNTCAAACTTAGCTTTTGTCAGATTTATAAGTGAGCACTTTTTTTCCAGTTGTTCACTTATATTGTAAGCCATCCTGATGTATCATCCCCAAAAATCTAGTCAGCCATTATCATATCTGGTGACTCACATGTTTTTCTGACTTTATTTGAATAAAATGTGCAAATTCACTCGTTTTTATCATTGGAAATAGGTAAGGTAGGTACTAATCTATCACTTTCCTGGTGACAAAAGCAAAGTTTGAAGGGAATAACTGCTACAAGTGCAGAGAAGAGCTGGCAAAGGAAGTAAAATATATCTTTTATTCCACAAAGTGTGCAAGCAAAACTGGCAGCAGCTAAGAAAGGACAGGACTAACAGAACAAAACAAGACAGAACAATGCAGCACAAAAGATCCAACAAAGACTGAACTGAAAACTAGGACTTAATAACTGAAACTGAACCAATGAGGGGATGAGACGCAGGTGGGGAGACGAGTGGAGAAACTCAGGAGAATGGAGTGAAGTAACGAAAGAGGAGAACAGACACAGAGAAACACAGGTGATGAGGCTAGATGCAAGGGCAGGTGTGTAAATGGGCAATAAGGGAAAATAATTATTAGATTACATTATCAGATATGTTAATTATTATTTAGAATTTTTAAGAAAAACACATTGGAGTAAACACAAAACCTCTACACCATCAACCCCTCAATGAATAACACTATAAACTAAATGATAATGCAAGACAGACAGACCAAGATGACTGGACAACAGAAGTGTAACACAGGAACAAATGATTTATTTTTAGGCATAAGAAATAAAGAAATGGCACCACTAGGGGAAAAAAAATCAAGTGGTGAAAAAATGTTACACAGTGTTATTTGCTTAAGTTTTGTTTGGAAGTATTTGAAATGAACTGTGAAAGCAGAGAGGAGTATCTCTGGACAAGTTTTCTGGCACAAATAAAATAATCTTTCTGTACACAAAGCTGTTATTTGAAATACAGTAAATCCACTTCACACACTGACCTCAGAGATGAATTATTTATTTAACTTTGTTCTGCTTTACGCTGTCTTGTCTGTAACATCAAAAGAGCAGCTAAACAGAATAGTGCAGAGCGTATAAATAACCAATACAATGACCCGATTTTGTAATGAGCAGTAGCTGCTTAACAACACGGATGTTTGAAATGATCCATATATCCAAATGGTCCAGTGAGGCTGCAGCTCTATTTCATAACCTGGGGTCAAATATCAAGAGTCAAATGAGGAGCTTGTACTGTAAATGAATTCATCTCCCAGTGCAGACCTGCTGGAGAGTGATAAACTGGAAGAACAGGCACACACACACGCAGACACACACGCAGACACACACACACACACACACACACACACACACAAGGACTAGTAGGGTTGTCAAGCACCTACCATCCTCTCCTCAGAGCACCAGAGGCAAATCTAAGTCTGCCTGGATCCCACTCGGTTCCCACCAGATAGCGTGAAGCGAGATGCTGCTCCCTGCTCTGAGCCATGCATCGAAGAGTCTAACATGCAGTGGAGCGAATGCTCAATTTAGGGAGAAGAGGATGAAAGAGAGAATTCGGTGCTGAAGCTGGGACTGGTGGGGGATTTTTATTGATGCCCTGGGTGACTTTTTTATGCACACAAGCAGTAACCACCAAAGAGTAGAACAGCTCTAGTGAAACTTACCAACAAACCCCATAATGACTTCTAGTCATGGAAGGCTGGAGAGCTTCCTTTTGTTTTGTGCATAGTGTCAGCAGGTGTTTTACACACTCTAGTGAATAGACATGGTGCATGGGGATAAAATTGATTCATCACCAGAGAACTGTCTACATGCCGAAGTGCTCCTGTTCGTTCCCTTGCTTACTCAGCATATTGATTTAAGAAGAGTATAAACAGCCACCTGCCGTGGGTTCAGTATCAAAGAGCAAGAAGTACATTTTGAAAGGCAGGACTGTGGCTGGGTTAGGGCTGCTGCTTGGTTTAGTGTCAAGATTATAAAGCAGTGGCATGGGTCGTCGACACACCTCTTAAGTGTGTGTAATACGTAAGAAAGACAGATTGAAGTCAACTGGGAGCACTTGAAAGAGGTGAGAAAAAGCATTAATGTAAACTTGGAGCAATCAGTATCTGCTCACACTTCTTCCTATTTAATGGTGATACATTGAGGGAGGAAACCTTCATGATGAGCTATTGATTCCAGATCAATTAAAATGGCCCGACTGTGAGGAAACTCAGTGGTTAAATATGAGATTGATACCATAAACTTACAGTAAATCCATACAGTGTAGAGCTCACATTAAGTGTGTCAGTGCGCGTTATTGTGACTGCAAACAAAGGCCAGATATGGTACACAATAAAAGGAGCAGTCGGGCATCACGTTCACTATCAGCTCATTTCATGCCTTCGCATAAGAGTGAGCAATCACACCTGACGGCTTCTGGACAACAGGCCTTTTGAGATGAGCCTTGCATTTTGTGCAGCATGGCAAAACAAATTGCCCTCCTTGTCAGGCTGTGTCATTAAGTCAGGCAAAGCGAAACATGCCATCCGGTTAAAGTGATAGGACACACAAGAGGGAGGAGGCAGGTTGCTTGGCCGACAGAGACCTGCGCTGAATGCCAAATTATTCAGCTGTTTACAGAGTGTAGGGACGGCTGATAGCAGCTGTGTGAGAGGAGCGGTATGATGAGGTGACTTGAAGCTGATTGTATGGAGATGCTGGTAAATCAACATGTTGCCCTACACAGACAGAAAAATAGCAATTCCAATTTTTACCTTTGCTGCCACATTAACCTTGTTGCTCAGTTTAAAATATAGTTAAATATAATAGTGAATTCAATGTCTATGTTCTATTGTAATATTGTAGGTGCTTGGTGGTCTGCGCCTGTATTGCAGGAATTCTATGAAACATTTTAAATTGTTTTTTATATGAGTGTTTGCTCATTTATAATAATATGATAATCAGTGTTGGGGTAAAACTAGTTACATGTAAAATGATGCAGTTTAATTACAAAATAAATGTAACTATGATCTGTTAAGAAAATGTTGTTGATGATAACAAAGGGGGTTAGATCTTAAGTCAGACCTTTAAGATTTTGGTTAAGGTTTTTTCCTCATTTTTTAATATTTAACATGTCACTGAATTTATATATTGCTGTTTTTAATTCTTTGAAATTAATATTTTTATATAAATCATGATTTGGGCTTATTTGGAGCTCACTTGGCCTTAAATTGTGTCACAGTACCAATTAAGCCCATGCCAGACTTTTTTCATAAAATATCTTTTATTCCAAAGTCTATATGAACTAATGAATACATTTTCAAATGAGAGATAAATCTTTTCTTTATAAGAAATGATCTCCTTTATAAATCGTATCAGTATCCGTGAAAAACTTCTGACCTTAGATTTTGATCCTTAATAGTTTAAAACACTGGTTCGAAAATTAGAAAAGTAATCAAATNAAATGATCTCCTTTATAAATCGTATCAGTATCCGTGAAAAACACCTGACCTTAGATTTTGATCCTTAATAGTTTAAAACACTGGTTCGAAAATTAGAAAAGTAATCAAATATAATAAGTTACAGTACATTACATTACTGTAACCTATAATATTTCCATAGTAACCTTCCCAACCTTGAAGATGATGAATAATAGATAAATTGCATCATGATTAAATGCACTTAATAAGGCGTTCATTTCTCAAAAGAGACCAAAAACAGCAGAAGCCTGATGTTGAGCCCACACCACATGATGAAAGCAGTTATGGCCGTAATGTATGACTGAAGAATGAGTTTTAGTGCTGTCAGTGTGGACAGTTGCGGTAAAGCATATTTTTTTTGTGACGCGGACTGGAAGTTTATCTTTCCAGATGTTTCAGTGTACACTGCAGGCATTTCAAAAGCAAATTTTCAAGTGGCACGGACCTCAGCAGCAGGAGTTTGTGGTATTGTGTTCAGGGGGGTAAAAAAAAAATTAATCTTTCATCTCTGAGAACTTGCATTCACCTAAAAAAAAAAAGTGAACAACCACACCTGGCGGACTGTTTATTCTGTATTAAAGATTCAACAGGCTAAGTGACTTGAATGTGGCAGTGCATGTGTACTTTTCATTGCACAGGTGCAATCACAGATGTGCAGCTGGAGATGTCATAAGTTTTCCTGAGGGAAGGGTCCTTTAACTCATCTCCTACAATATCTCACGCATAAAAAAGGGGCATTATTCAGATTAGCAGACAAGTATCTAATCTCGCTAAGAGGCCAATGTGAATAATAGTCACAGCAAGATTAAGAAATGCCAACTTTACACTCATCAAATTCATGTATTGTATTAATATATGCAATAGGGTCCACACTCTACTAATTCATCAGTCTCATGTGTGTGTTTTTTTTAAAGATTGCCATGGCTAATACCAGAAAACAATTTGTGTATTTCTGAATCATTAAAATAGCATACAACACTTTCATCAATTTAATAAAAGGCAGAAAACATTTAATAAATGGATTATAGACAACAAATTCAGTTCATCAGTCCAACTAATCCAGAGTGTTCACATACAGATAAATGACCAAAAAAAATGTAATAAAAGCCTTAAAATGTTTTTTTTTTCCCTTCTGGATTCAAAAGGTATAATACATAGGACTCTTAAAACGTATTAAGAAAAACCATTCGCATAGCAAGCAGCCTCCGTTTCTTGATGACAATGCAAAAGGCATATTCTTTTGAGGATGGCATAATACATGGTGCACGCAAACTGCAAGTTTTTCAGTCAGGAGACTTAACAATACTCAGCCAGACCTGAACAAATCCCTCATCTCGACAGGTGCAATTACATTAGACAGTTCCAGGCATTAATCAGTGAAAATTGATGAGATAATACCACAAATGCAACCAGCGAGGTTTTTCCAGTGCTTCCTTTGTTACATGTCACCACTGAGACATTTTGATAGGTTTTGGAGACAATTATTACGGGTCAACATAAAAACAAATAACTTAATGATGAATCTAAATAGGACTGTGCAGTGTAAAAAAAGGTGTATGATGAGGGAATTTAATGCAAGCTCCACTGACCAGCTTCACACACATGCCACATAGTGACAAATAATGTTTAAAAAGTCTTTTAATATCACCACTTTTTTTCTTTACAGGATTTAGGCTTATTTGGGAGAATTGATGAAGATCAGATGAGATATCCTTGGCCACTGAAGACTGTATGTTTGTAAGCAGTGAGAGGAGGAGGAGGAGGAAGAGGGAGGGTGAGCATGACGAGGAGTAAGAGGCCACGTGTCAAACTCAACAGAGATGCACCAAAATAGGGAGAAATGGGGGATGTGCGGTCAAGAGGATGGATGAATAAATGAACAGAAGGCGGTTGGTGAGGGGTGGGGGTAATGTTTCACGCAGCCGACCGTCGCCGGATGACAAACGCTCCCCTCTGCAGCTGTCCCAGGTAGATCCTCATCTTCGTGCTGTCGCTCGTCTTTCTCACCCAAATCTGGAGAACAAAGAGAGNAGAGAGAGAGAGAGAGAGAGAGAGAGAGAGAGAGAGAGAGAGAGAGAGAGGGAAATCCCTCAATAAAGTCACTTGGAACTAAATGTTCTGAAGTAGCTGTCACTGGCGAAGACGTCTTGATATAAAGCACCCGTTTATCTACGACGAGCCAGTTTGTGAGAAGACAGTAAAAATGCATTTCATGATTTCCATGTATAACTATAAATCATAGGGTGCTACAAAAAAAAAATCACATTACTTTCTTTTCAAAAACGCTCAAAGAAAAAATATGAAAGTTATAAATTAGCACCACCAGTCAAACAAGTACCGGTAAATACTGTTAAACTTCACTTCACATCCAATATTAAAAAGGATAAGGGTGGACATATTCTTTTATTTTCTTTGCAAATACACTGAAAAAAAAAAAACAAATTAAAAAGCAACAATGTGTTCAGTTTATCTCTCAATACTTGACTTCCCTACCCTCCTCTTTATCTGTAGCCCTCAGCTCCAAAGCCCATTCATTCCTATTGTTAACATGTATATAGTTCATTTTTTAAAAAGCCAATTCATTTCTTTAATCAGTGGGGCTCTGCAGTTTTTAGCAAACATTACTTAAACAGGAGATTTAAAAAAAAAAAGTCACTCTTTCATGCTTTTTTTTTTTTAAATTCAAGACAAGGCCCATCCTTTCATGTGTGACGGCACTTATCGTTCAGTTAGTACCGTTTAATACTACTTTTACTTTCCCGTCTTTATACTTGTTTTTATTGTATCTTCTTACTATTATGTACATTACAGCCCATTATACTGACTTCTGTATATACTGAATATATAGTGACAAAAAAATCTAAAGTAAACATTTGCATTTGTTTCGTGCTACTTGCCAAAAGTACGTTTATACATATTTGGTGATCTAGGGAGAATTTAAAGCAACAGGATGTGAGATTTACTTCAATTAAACTACATTTCCCATGCCTATGTAATAAAGAAACCTGTTACCCAAAGCTAGAGTGAGGCTCATTGATGTTGTTTAGTAGTTTTTGGCATTAAAAATATAGAATATCATTATCCTTTGTGAAACCCGGTTCAGTAAGACAGGAGCTGGATGAGAGCTAAAAACCCACCTCGTTGGTCCCCACGGAGCTGATGACACAGCTAATCTTTGTGTTGTCCTTTGACTCCAGGTAGATGGCCTGGCTCTTGTGGTACCTGACAACACACATAAAGAACACATGAAAAAAAAAACAAAACACACACACACACAAAGCATTAATTCAGCATTCACAGTGAGGGATGAGGGACGGGCAGACAGGGATTCATTATACGTAATTTTTCCCAGCTGAATAAGTACCATTCCTCTTGAGGTGGCACTAAATAGATAATTGGACCAGAAAGTCAAAACAAAAAGTCTGTTTTTTTTTTTTTATAAACGGCTTCAAACTGTCAGAGGACACCACCAACCCTGGGGAAGAGACTGACAACCAAAGCATTTGATCATTAAGGCCCAACTGAAGAATAATGACGCATGTGTCTCCCTGCGGCTCTTTGAGAATGCTTTCCAGTGCTGCTGTCTGTTCTTTAGCAATGAATAAATGAGGCTTTGCCTTGAAAAGAAGAAGTGCAAAAACTTGCCTGCTCGCTCTTCACAACTTCTGACTGTATCAGCAGCTAACAAGACCGAATTCTATTACATTTACAACTCTTCAAATGACTGACACGTCTGATGCACAGCCCTGCTCTCAAAGAAAGGGGCATGAGAGCTGCGGCTGGTCAAGGATTTTCATTCTCTTTATATTGACATAACAGCAGCCGCCTTCATTGTACATGTATTTTATGGTGGCTTCAAACATTACCTCTTATTCAGTCGCTCCTAAGTAATAGTTTCTCTTTTTGTAGGCCAGACAAAAAGCAGCTGCCATCAAAGTGCTGCTAAGAGCGAGCAAATACCAAAACCTTCAAACCAACAGGCTTGTATCAGAGGAGATAGAATATTTCTATGGCAATGTGGCCATCTAGTGGTGACATGAGCTGCATCAGCCAGAGTGAGGAAAAGCTCCATGCCCCCTTTTTTTGGGAGGATGAAAAAATAAAAAAAACACACCATCTTTTGTCGTAGTAGAGCTTCCCTTCCTCGATGCGGGCCTCGTAGCGCTGGGATGGGTTCTCCATAGGAGCGGAGGGCACGTGCTCTGGAGACGAGGGCGACACTAAAGACAGGAGAAAATGCATTAAAAAAAAATTTATAGTCAAATAGTCAATTACTCAACTGACAATCTGTAATTACTTTGATAATTGATTAATCATATATATTTTTTAAGCAGTGCCAACATAATCTGATTCCACCTTCTCAAATGTTAATATTTTGCGGTCTATGACAGCCAACTGAAAATATTTAGCTTATTGAACAAAACAAGTAATTTGTGGACATCACGATGGAATATGAGAAATGGTTATGAACATTTCCATAATTATCTGATATTGTAAAGGCCAAACTTCTGATTGATTAATCGAGAAAATAATCAGATTAATTGATAATGAAGATAATTGTTAGATGCAGCCCTACACTGTGGACAGCGGTGTTGTAAAAGGAATAGTTAACAGAATAATCTATTTGACCTACAGCATACATACTAGACTTTAAAAAGACACTCATTGTGCTTCATAAGTATAGATAAAGTATAAATGGTGATGACATACCTGGTCGTTTTGGTGACTTAAGCTGTAAAGAGAAGGTGTTGAAATATTTATTATAATAATGAAAAAACAAAGCTCAGCAAAGACATGTATGACTTTAAAAATTGAAAAAAAAAAATACCTTATTCAATGTTCTTAGATCTTCCATAATCTGTTCATCTGTTAGTAAATAATTTAGCTGAGGTGTGGAGAGTTAAAGAAACATTTTTTTTTCCATCATTGCAAAGCAGCTTACTAAACTGAGACTGCCCTTAAGACCTGAAGTAAAACACAATTCAAAGCACTGTCTGACATGAAATTCACATTGACCTCCCGCTAAGTGAAGAAAACAGCATTTTCACTTTAGAAATCAATAAGTAGTTTTGAGAAAGAAATAGAAAGGTAGTCTACCCAACACATCTTAAAAAAAAAAAAAAAACAGACTGTAATATTATGTGAAGGATATCTGGTGCTGGTTTTCTTCGTTTGTCAGGAATCGGGACTGGATCATTAGGCCGTCTCCTCAGCTTCCGAGTCATGATGGGTTTTACTTCCATAGAGTCTGTGAACAACAGAAATAATGATATTAACTGAATAATAGCAATAATAATTGAATGAATTATCAGAAATCCCATAATAATGTACTATAAATGATCAAGTCTTCCTAGTTTTTAACCCTTATCTTGTCTTACCGCCTGTCAACTCCATTGTTAATTTCTCATTTTCGATCATCTTCTTTTTCTCCTCCAGCTCCGCGATTAGGTTCTCCTTCAGTTCGACCTTTTTATCGTCAAACTCCTTCACCGCCGCCTTCTTCTCCTTGATGTAGTTCCTCTCCACCTGTTCTGTCTGCGAATGGTTTGCACATGAAAATTGGTGGGGGGAAAAAAAAAAAAAAAAAGAGGGGAGGGGAGGTGACACATTTGCACATTTACCTTGTAAGAACCAAAATATTAGAGGTCAGTACTGTATAAACTAAAATCACTCAGCCGACATGATTAGCTATGCTCACCTCAAGCTGGAGAAACAGATCTGTAAAGAAAATGGAATAATATTATATGACTTGTTATGCGATGCAAACAAAATGTCATTATATTAGCACAACATGTCAACTCTGGTTACCCTCAAGTAAAAACTGTAATAATAAAACACTTGACAACCACACATACAGTAAAAGTAAAACGCTGATCACACACAAACGCAATAATCTAATGGTAGGAAATAGATGACTTCGATACACACAGAAAAGATGATGTCACAGCCGTTCAAAATAAATCTGATAGCTGTTTGTGTGATTTTAGTGAAACATGACATCTTAACACCAGGCAGTGTTTTTATTTATCTTCTCTGTGTACACCACAATATATATAAAAAAAACCAAAACACTATGATGTGGATGTATGAGCATTAATCCAAACTACAGTTGCTCCCAGTTAATTTTGTAAGGCAAGCTTTTGGAAACATACCAGCTGGCTAATGCTGCATGCCAGCACTTACAGCTCCGTCGGGCTTTCCATATATTAATTTCATGGTCAACACTTGCCTCTTTGCATGGCCATAAAACAAACAACTTTTTCCTGTATTCCTGATTTAAAAGTTTTCACCTTCAAAACTACGCTTTTGTTTGTTGCTACAGTAACAAAGCGATCGCCTCCTCAAACAAACTCGAAGCAGGGAGCCGCGCAAAAACACAAAAGCGCATTGTTGTGTGTCTCTAATTATTGTTTAGCTTGCCTGCGTTTCGGAGCCTCTCTTTGTACTGCTGGTCTAGTTTCTTCATCCTCTTCTGATACTCCTGCAACGTTCCTACGAAAAGAAAGTTCAATTTATCAAAAAGTGAAGGAAGTATCTCTCTCTGTAATTACGGACTCTGTTTAAAAAGGATATTAAGATAGTATCTGAATGTGGGATCGTGGATGTTTGTGTGGGGTCAAAACAAGTAAATCCTGCACTTATTTAAACTCCAAACAAAGTTGTTCTTGTTTATGTATCCTGTCATTATTTCTAGACTATAAATTTTGGCATCCCAGACCTGCTACGCTCAGCACTCACCCATTGTCTAGACTACATTACAGTGACACTGCACCTACATTTGGATTTGCAAACGACCCACAATGTATCATTCCCCAATTCCGACACTCAACATCAGTGTGATAAACAATAAACACAAGGGACAGCCGCTGGTGACACAGTTCCTTTGAAAACAGGCGACTCAGCGATTCAGAAACAGACTTAATGTAAAATGTGTTCATGTTGAGAGAACGGTGTCATCAGCTATCATCTGCTTCTCAGCTGGTTTCTCTATTAGCTGCAGACAATGGCTGTGATTTTCAACGGCCCTCTGAAGCTGACTTTGTGGCGCGATGATGTAATCCCTAACCACCTCCCAGAACAATTGGTTAGGATCAGGCTGTGTCCTTCACAAACTGCCGCTGAAAAATGGATCTCAGCCGTCACAGAAATGCCACAAAATAAAACACGGCACTTACTGCTCAACGAATCATTCAAATATTAAAAAAAGAAAAAAA
>JANJYP010043266.1:0-12624 GCA_024605115.1 Rastrelliger brachysoma | reverse complement strand
ACTAGAGCTTCCATTTCTCTCATTACACAACCCAGTTTACAATCCATCTCCCCTCTACTGTTGTGACCTGACAGCTATGTGACTACAAATTTAAGAGAATGCCAGAATCCAATCTAGTAATTATTGCCATTTAAGAGTCTGTTGACACTGGAGACAAACAGATTAAAGTGACAGGTGAATAAAATAACTCAATAGCTGCCTTGATTAGGATTCTCATCAGAGTGTGCTGTTATAGGCTTCCGGAAAGTGATAACACAAAAGAACGAGAGTAAAAACAATGTACTTACCCAATCTTTTTCTCATAAGAGAACAGAAAACATGTACTTCCTGTCATTATGCACACATTAAAGTTGAATTGAATTACATGGAATGCTAAACATACTTTCCACTCTTTTGCATTCAATTAAAGTTTATCGCCGCCACCGAGGTTCATTTGTGTTTCGTCCTTGGCCCCTCGTGGCACAGGGCCAGCAGGAGCAGCATCTTGCTAAGACTGAACCATCTGTGCGCGTGTACATATACAGACACACGCACGCAAAGCTCCGACTCGTTGTCAGTTTGATGACAGGCTTTGTGAAGGGAGGTGTGTGTGTTGATTTATGTACATGCACAACAAAGAAAACAAGTCAGAAGCAATATGCATACACGTCTGTAAAAGTTATTGATATCAAGACAATTTTTTTTTGTATGAAACTTTTTAAAACACACGACAGATCTTGATATTAAAAAGCGTGTGTGATACTTTGATGCCCATTGCAGCATGTGTTTTAGTAAAAGTGAGCACTGCTGCATTTCCCAATATTGTCATTGTGATCATTGCACTGGTTAACTGTTAAAAACCTTACTGGCTCGGCTCCAGATTTGTTGTGCTGTAGTACAGCTCTGACAACAATATCATTTCCAGACAAAGCATTTCCATTTGGCTCCATTTGTTGAGCTATTGTTTTCATGCTTCACTGTGATTACCTATGAATAAGTTTATAAATCAACACACCAATCTATTTATATTGTACTGAACCCAGTCTTTTTTTACTTTGCACTGTTGCATTTAAATGAACCAAAATTACAGGTGAGCACATGACTTATCATTTTGTGCTATTATCAAATTTCTTAGATTGTTAACATTTAGTTTCTGCTTTGGAAACATGTGCATTTGAAAGCATTCGGTGAAAGATAAGTGTATGTTTATCAGTCCATTTTACATTCCTTTCATTAGAGAAGCAATCACTCTTAATTTCAAAAAATAATGCAGAGCCAAATGTTTCTTCTGGATGAGTGTCAAAGAGCTCGTCTGTAGTCTGGAGGACTAATGCTTGCTTGCGTCATGTGATGGTGCTCTGTATGAGTATGCACACCCACTAACTCTCTTAGTCAAACCAAACTGGGTAGAGAAAAAAAAAGAAGAAAAACCTGAGAGACGGGGTCTTGCTCTCATCAGCGTCCGATTCTGCAGAGTCAGCTTTCCTCTACCCATCAACACCCCCCCCCACGCCTCTCCCTCCCCGTCCGTCTTTCTCAGTTGCTTAGTTGCTTTCTCTTTACAACCAAAGCACTTTTACTGTCTGTTTTTGTCCCCACAACATCTTTCATCTTGATTTCTTCCTCATACACCCCTCCTTCCTCTGCTGCATCCTCTGTCCATCCTCTCTCCTGCCCCGCAAAGGGACTCACAGACCCGATGAATGGAGGGCAAAGCTAGATCCATGGAGCATCCGTCATCCATTCGCTTCGTCCCTCCCCACCCTCCCCACACACACCCTCCTCCCTCTCTCATTCTCTATCCCACCCCTCCTCCATACTCTCTCCCTCCCTCCTCCTCCTTCTCCTCCTCCTCCTCTCCTCTCTCCTGATTGCCGCGGCTAGGATCACTGCACTTCTCCATGCACTGAGATGGAGAGCACTCAGAGAGGGCTCATTGTAGCCCAACTGAGCCAGGTGGAGACAAGCTGAAAGGACTGACTCGTCCCAGGGAGAGCAGAGTGGTGGGAGGTGATCCTCTCTGTCACCACTTAAGAACATTGTGGAAAATAGAGTATATAGGACTGCTTTGTGTGCTGAATGGGGCATGCAGCAATGGTGATCCTTGCTGTCTTCTGAGTTGATTTTCTCGAACTATAAGAAGAGTTTTGTGTCCGAAAGGCTTTTGTTGACTCTTGATATGGATCCGGGTTGAAAGTGGATTGTCTTTGAAATACGACAGGATTTGGATATGGATTAGAATGCCAATGTGGAGCAATTGAGTTTTGGGGTGTGTATAGCAGGACCACATGGACATGTTTGGTTTCTCCAAGATGCCTAAGCTGTCTGGGTAAGTGTGTTTAAGTGTGAGTGCATGTGTGTTGAATTTCACACCTTAAAAGCACTGTGAGCATTGTTTTTTTTTTCTTTTTTTTGCAGTCACGTAACATCTTCAATGAGTAAATCGAAGTTCCATCAGCACACCTTTCTGCTTGAATGCTTACATGTTCCTAAATGTGTAATTTTTCTGAGGGCGCAACATACTGTGTGTGTGTGTGTGGATGGGTGTGTGTGTGTGTGGATGGGTGTGTGTGTGTGTGTGTGTGTGTGTGTGTGTGAATAGAAAATAACTCTTAATAACTTTTATTGACAAGTATCTTGGCAACAATGTTTAGATAAAACATTTCAAATGCCAAAAAGGGCTGTCTCACCAGTATAAAATTTATTGTTACCTTGAGCAGGTTTAATGGCCTTGTCCTGCTTTATGTCCAAGAAATGACCCCATCATTCACTTTGTCTCCCATTGTGTTTCACCCTCAAAGTTTTATGACTCTTCCAATGAATAAGCATTTCAATTTAGAGACTTTATTGACAAGGGCAGAACAAATGTTTGCTGAAAAGACTGATGTATTCCATCCTATCTAACTAGCAAAGGCTGGATTGTGTTTTTTCTTGTATTATTTGCGTTGTTTGTTCTCCACGGTTCACATCCTACCAAAATATGGATATTTACAACAGCAGCAACTCAGCCAATGCAGGAAATGAAAAGAGAAACAAAGTCAGAGAGAACATGGAGCAACCAGATAGTGCGAGGGATTAAGGAAGAGATAGAGAAACAAGAGAGGATGTACAATGGTTACTGAAAAGGATGAGAACACAGTGAGCCGGTGGAGGGCACAGAGGCAAAGGAAGGGGTATAACCAGACTACTAAGTACTTAAAAAGACAGTTTGGTTTAATGGGGTTTACCCTTTGCAACCCTATCCATTCTGTGTGACACATAACCACGCCCACTTACGCCAATTACAAAGCAGTTCATGTGCAGAGGATTCAGACATGACATTAAATATCTGACTGGATATATGAATACCTTACCTGATAGCAGAACAGCAGCAGTGATGAAATGTGAGATCTTTCTGACAGCAGAGTAAATTGGCAGTATTCCCAGCTGTTAAGAAATGTAGAGACATTGATAAATTAAATGAGCAATTAGTCAGACTGAATGCTTGGGGTAAATTATTTGTTCTTATAGTTTGCAGTGCAGTACTTCTTCAAATTCGTATGGTTAGGGTAGGAGTCTTTAAATGCAACTACTGAAACAGTGTCTTTTACTCAGACATGTTGCTGTATCTTGTTTTCATTTCACATACCAAACAAGTTGAAGTGAAGCAACCTCAGGTCTGAAATGTGAAGAAACTCTTAAGAAGTCTTAAAGCAGGAGCAGACTCTGACCATAAGTCAGAGCTGCAGCAATAATGAAGGGCTCAGCACACAACAATCCCCACTCACTGTGGTTTTATATATCACACATACACACGCGCACACACACACACACATACAGAGAGAGAGAGAGAGAGAGAGAGACTACACAATGTACATAAATACATGTTTGCATGATCTTTGACTTGTGTGGTCACATCTCTAAGCCCACTAAACATGGCTCATGACAAATCTTTTAAACCTACACATATACTCGGAGATTAGCATCTGGAGAGCATCTTCTACTTTTCTTAGAGAAAGACAGGAGAAAAAAGGGAAAGGAACAATGTAGAAAATTCAAATATGCACTGAAGTTTGAACAAAGTTTGGCCTTCCATATCTGCCCTTCGGATAAGAAAGTTCAGTACTTGTAGTCAGAGTCATTCGTGAGTCCATGGTTAGGTCCAATACTGAGGATCCTATGGAAGCCCCTTGAAGGCAAGGCTTATTGTGTTGTGATTCAGCATCCTAACTGACAGGTGTGATGTCTTGGTCGAGTCAGAAAGATTGTGAAAAACATGACTTTGCTTTGAGAGAAATCAAGCCCCAGGCTCAAGGCCAACCAATGTTGCATGTGCAGTTGAGTCTGATACAAACCGAATAAACACTTAACAATTTGGACTTTTGAAACATTTTTATTGTGGAAATGCAGACAATCAACATCAAACTTTATTAAATGAGACATTTTCTTCTGAACAGTTTTTACCTAGAAATCTGATTTATCCTGATCCTTAAAAATCTTTAAAAAAAATACTCCCACAAAATGTGATCAAAGGTCAACGTTACTTTTACCTCAGAAAACACGTTTTTGGTCATTACTCATTAATAGTTTCACAAAAATGTCTAACAGGTTAAAATGATAACTTCACAGTGACACCATAATGTTCTGCAGAAACACTTTTCTGATCATTAGCCAGCGCCATAACTCAGGAACAAATGGGGAGATTGTGACAATATTTCACATTTGGTCAGATTTAACTGGTGACACTAATCTTAGGTGACCATATTGAAACTGCAGTAATTGTATAGATCTTCTGTACTGCTGGGTTGAAGATATGTGAAGCATCAAAGTTTTAGAATGTGTAGGTATTGAGCTTCTAGTTGTTAATGCTAAGTTGAACTAATTGTCTCCAGGCTATAACTTGCTATTTAACGAACAGACATTAGAGTAGAATCAAACTGCTTCAATCCTTCAGGGTGCTTTAGAGAAGCTAAATTCTCTCTCCCTTTTTTTATAAATAGCCTAAAGAATGTTTAGGCTGATGCTCAATTATTAAATCAGCTAAATAAATAGGAAAATTAAAGCACAACACTCAGCACTCATTATATTGATAACATTTGGAATCTCTTAAACACAGCTTGGAAACGTGCCTCCACTTCAGCTGAACTGTTCTGATGTTTACTCTGGGCTCATTTCTATTCCCTGTTTTATCCCCATTCTCTAAATCTTAAGGACAGTAATTAGCAGTTAAAAAGTTCCCTAAATGAGTTTTCCCTACACTTTATTTCTACAAAAAACTAATCCCACAAAATGCATAAAATGGAGAACATTCATATTTCACAAATTAATATAAATGAAAAGATCACACACTACAAAAGCAAGTGCCTAATGTGTTCATTTCCTGTACAGCATAGCTGTGGTATCACATTTATATTTGTATATGACTGCTAATTTGATCAAATAGCTTCCATTTTTCATAAGAAGTGTTTTCCCTCCCTTCATTTTCCATGAGGTTTTCCCTTCTGGGAACCATTTCCACTAGTCTATATGCATTACCAATTTGTCAGCTTGTCATAATAGGCACCACACCCATTTTTACAAATGTGACTCCATCCGTTGCAGACAAAGTGTAAAAAAACGGCAAAAAATAAATAACGGTGTAACGCTACCAGACACTGAGAGCGTATTTTGTATCACTGGCGAGTTAGCTGCACTTTGTTAGCACCCAGATGGCCGGTGTGTGTATCCATGAGCTGTCATAATACAATTTAGGAGCCTTATGTTTGCAGATGGTGTACAAGCCAATTTTCCTCCATAAGCTTTAATGAGAAGTTGTGGATCATTTGTCACCTTTTAGTGCTCATAATAAATCATTCATTGTGCAATGAGAAATAAGACATCTGCAGCAGGTGAGAGGGGTGTGTGACGTATCTGTTTTTTGTTTGATGCTCATGTTCTATCTGTGGACTAATTTGTGTTTTGTCATCGCACATCTGGCTTTATATCTGGAACATTAACCCAGTCTTTTTTATCTATTTGAATCGGTGCCTGTGAAACAAAGGCAGGACGTATCAGCGTTTGTACTGTGGGGAAACCTTGGCGTTAGTGTGTTGGCATTTGGCAACAAAACTAGCCAGCAGGGCTTGTTTGTGTTCTGAATATCAGATTACAGTTATGCATGCCAAATTGCCTTATGCTTTATGCCAACGCATGCTGCTACTTCAGAGGGCAAAGTTCCATTGTATTGAGAGCCATCTGACAAGTCGTGGTGTCCTAAAGAATATTTAGAGTGATATTCAATTTCGAGTAAGTCAGGGGCCTCATTAGGTAAAATGGCCCGCAACCATTTCATAATCACTTCAGACAGTGTGATAAAGAAAGTCAGACATTTTGTATGCAGACTTTGTACCTTAGCTTTAATCATAATATTGTGTCAGAAATTTATGAAGGCAGTTAATGTCAACTTTTCCATATTCTTGTTTAGATGTATATTTCTGTCATGGCACTTTGAGAAGTTAACCCTGTAAGAGATGGGAGACAAAATCAACGATCCTCCTTCAATGTAAAACAAGCTGCAATTATTAATTTAATAATCAATTAGTTGGTAGACAAAAATGAAGTCATCATTCGGATTCATTTTTCTAAAATATCTTCAGGTGTGTTTAATTTGAGGTCATATCTTGGGCTTTGGGAAACAGTGTTTTACATTTTCTTTCATAATGTTCTTACATTTTATGGATCAATGTGCTAATTCATCAATCGGTTATCGCCCCGTTGTAAAAATAAATGTGAAAGGAATGGTTCAAATATTGTTCATTTTCTTACATATACAAGAGCTTGTCATTTGGTTTTTGGCAAGTGCACACTTCAGCAGTTGGTCAGATAAAGTATGACTTACCATCCATATTTACCAACTTTGTAGTTCAAAATTTGCGCCTCACTCTACATCCAGTATAAACAGGAGAAATTACCATAGCAACTAATAACAATGTACAGTTTTAATATGCATTATGGATATATGGATATTTGATTAAGATACACTTAGAAATATCCTACATTACCATCACATCAGATAGCTGTACAGCTAAAAATATCCATCAGCCATGTATATTTTCCACCAAACCGTCTGTAATTTGGTGTAGGTGGACATGTTGCATATAAGGCATAATGTCAAAACACACACCAATCAGAGAATGGGAGAAAAAAAAGAGGGGGGAAAAAACATCAGGCGGCATGGTAACCTCCCCCACTATATTTCTCTCTTCTCACTCTCTGTCTGTAACCCTTAAAGTTGCACGATTTTCTTGATTTGAGTCTGGATAATCCTCCTAAGGGATTTGGTCGGTGATCACTGCAGGAGGTGCTGGCAGGGTGAGCGCACAGTTGGCTGTTTCATTCAGTATATATGAAATCACATCACACATCTCTCTCTGTCTCTGTCTCTCTCCCTCACCTATCTGTCTATTTTATATGGTAGCACATCCATCCACTTATCTATCCATCTATCTCTGCCTGTAATTTGTACCACGTATACTCTGCCTCAAAGGTGTGATTCATCTTTAAAATTTTAACTCATTTCTGGTTGACTGTGTGGGGATGCTGAAATAAATGTATTGCTGTGCTTTGTTTACACATTTGTTCTAAAAAAAAAACAACGAAAACTTTTAAGTGCAAAGACACAGTAGCAAGTTTAATTTCGCCCCGACAGGATAACGCATTTACTATCTCCCAGTGCTCATTTGATAGAAGATACCAGCACTGAAATAGAATGCTTTAATCAGTCCTTCATTCTTCACCAGTGTCTTCTGCAGGGGATTCATTTCCTGGTGAACACTACTATTCTGTTATGTTGTGATTACCACATTTACTTTCCCTAATGCCAGGCATCTCTCAGGCAAGATAATACTGGAAGACTAGAGCGATGCGCTTCATGCTTGCACTCCCCTTTGACAAGAGACAGAATTTGATCAATTATGCAAACGAAGCAAAAAACCCATTTTGTTTCATGCTCCACACAGATCAGAACTTCCTTCCCTCATCTGTGCTTCACAAAACCAAATAGCATTTAGAGCAAGCCTCATCTCTCAATTACAATGTTATTCTCAAACAGTAAGCACACTGAAATTCAGAGACAATATGTTAGATGATGAGTAATGCAAAAAAAAAAAAAAAGTGGTGCTTGTATTGAAATTTTCCCCACAGGAGTGAGTCACACGTGTTGTAAACATTAAAACATTAAGAGAATTTGACATACAGCATGTGTTTCTCTGTTGGCACTTTTATGCCTCATGTATTCTGCATGGAAGTCATAGTAAGGGGGCAACACTGCTCAGTGCATTATTTAAAGACACATAGGTGCATATAGGCTTTTGCCTTCTTGAAACCATACTGTGACTACATACGCTCAAACTGAGGCATTTCCATTTGCTGAAATGACCTTCTCCACGTTCCCTAACACCCATCTTAACATGACATGTACTTGTGTTTGGCCTTAAGTTGAACCCCCGAACAATCCCTGAGAACAAAAGCACCAAAACTACTTCTGTAAGCCAAGATGATTCACTCCAATGACATTCTCAAGCTTCACTACTACATACTACTGTATGTAGCTCTATAGATTATAGAATAATGGGGATTTCTATCTTGATATGCTGGAAAATGGGTGGATGGTGATACTTGTGATAAGCTACATTTATAACCCTTTTTCTTCTTATCTCAGTAGAAGCACTCCTTTAATTTTGAAAGCAATCATCAAACATAATCAAGGAAAAATAATATCTAAACAGACTATAATGGACATTAAAAAAAGCTATTTAGTGAGTGCCATATATTGATTCCTGTCCATATACAATGCAGAACTGGGCAAAGACTCACTCCAGTTGCAACTTACAATCTAATTTATATTAAATTTCCTCTAAGATTATTTAGAAGAGTAAATGAAAGTTTTGGCCTTCATTTGTTTTTACTTTGCAGAAATGCTTAACATTCCCTCCTGAAGTTATGCTAAGTTAATTATTTACTGGCCTTAGCTTCATATAAAACATAGAGAGAGTGGTATTAATCTTAAAGTGCTGATATTGGAAAGAAAGTGAATAAACATATTTACCAAAATGCTGAACTATTCATTTAAAGACTGTTAATGCTCTTGTGAATAGGACATGTAAATTAAACTTGTGATACAGTTGTTATAAATGTGGCACAATACACATTTTTGTAACTTACACATTGCAAAGTAAAACATATTCAAGTTTAGATCTCAAGATTGCTCAAGATTTCCCGTAAAAACTCTTCTCAAACATGATGCTAACATTTTTCCTCTCCAGTACATTTACAGAGTGAAGTGCACATACTCTAACATTCCCCTTTGCTTTCCATACTATTCATCCTCACAGCTGCCTTTGTTCCCTTTTTTAGACAAATGCTCATGAATGCATTCACTAATGTAATGTATGCAATAGTGTTAGTATAAAACACCAAGGACACATGGTTGATTTTGACATCTGTGTTCCCATTATATAACAGGAACCATGACCTCCAAAACTATGTATTTCTTCCAGTGACTCAATGTTCTCAAAATACATTAAAAAAATTAACAAATCTGACAACTCACATATGGTCAAGTACAGTGACCAAAGTACATAAAGATGTTTCACAGACCCAGCCATATTGTACCACTCCTTAGCAAGCACGGGTTCAATAATTGATCACTTTGGTTCGGTTTTACTATGCGTGGGGAGCAATTCTGTGGCTGAAGGACATGAGGAAAGTTAAAAATATCTTCTCCATCGGACATGTTATATATATATTCTTGTGTTCTCTCTCTTTCACTTTATGTCTCTGACTTGCGCTGTTTTTCTGAGTGCGGTTTGTAACAGGGAAGTAGAAAGCAAACAAATTAATCAAACATGACAGAAAAAAAATCTTTATCATTCAACCAAAATTTGATTTGCATTTGTATTGAAGAGGCCGTTTCATATCCATTGGGGTTTTTCTCCATTTCAGTGTCAACACAAGTTGTCAGTTGTTATAATAAAGTAGACTAAATAGAATTTTAAATGAGTACATCTTTGATTACTCTTTCATCATTACTATCTTTCATATACTCTTTCATATTAACCTCTATCTGCCAGTCTGATTTGTCTCTTGTAAGAGTGATGGTTAGAAGAAAAAAGTGTGTGGGAGAGAAAATAAAGACTTCACAACATAACAAAACAGAACAAAACATGTGTCAATATAATTAGCTAATGTAGTAAAAAATCTCTGAAGATGACATGCCAGATGATGGACAAGCCCACGCTGAATTCAGCCAGTTGTTCTATCTGTTGATACATCTGGTTGCTAAAGAGGCTAGTAGAGCGATTAGTTCTGCTCTAAATACTGTCATATAATACTTAAGTGCTAATGTATATACTCAAAGCTACACTGTGACACACACCCAGTGTACTCTCAACCTGCATACAGTACAGTACACATACTTCCACATGCTCACACACTGTATGTGCTGTTTGCACATACACATAAGATAAGGTTTCCTAAGACTGTTGCTGCACTGATTAGACATGGCTATTATTGCCTCTAATTAGATTGAAATGACTTGACTAATTCAATTTAAAGTAAATTAAAAACTTCAGTCATTCTGATTGTTAGATGGTAACAGAATGAAACTGGTTGGTGGTGATTTAAAGTTACAGCTGAGCTCCACATCTACATTCTGCATGTCTAAGTTCAGCAAATAAAAATCAAAATGTTTAAGCATTCTTTTATTTACATTATCAGTTATTTATTCATATTAATCAGTGCTTACATACTGCACTTTTTTTTTTCTTTGAAGGTACTTGGAAAGCAAAGAGATTCTCATTTCAACATTATGATTCAAAAACCAACACATGAGCACAAATGTCTCTTATTCATCCTAATGATCACCATCCTCCTGTGTAATCTTATTTAAGCAGCGTTTAGCAACCCTTGTTCTGCTGTGTTATTTTTAGCCCATGGAATTATGCTTCGATGTTTGGTGCAGATGTTCCAGTCAGATGTAATGTTTGTGCCTCTATGTGTTTTGACACGAATGCGCCCTGTGACAAATGAAGTCGTTGGAGTGCATTAGGGAGGCATTTAGTGCATACTCACACACTTTGCAGCCGTGGATTTTTTTACACATTTGCAAGCAGATATACATGTGCATACAGCGTGATCTTACTTTAACCTTTCCGATTGACTTGGACCAAATAGACGGAGGTAGTCGATACTCAGTTGTCATTATGTCAAGCGAGAACAACCAACCAACCAGAAAGTAACTGGTGGTGAAACTCCCCCAAAGGCATGACCTCAGCTAAAGTAGTCAACTACTCCATAATCCAAAGAGAATAAGAGTAAAGGCTGTGGCACAGAAAGCTAATGTGATAAATAACATTGGTTTTAAAATGAAGCATGGATATTTAAATGTGTGGTCATGGATGTGATATGATCAGTGATAAAATCTGAAATATATCCAGAATGCTTACTGTTTCTATAATCAGCAACCAAATATTTAATTGATTTCAATGTTTAGGGTTTTATCATGCAACCATTCCCTCTCAGGGACTGTATATCAGGTGAAAATAGTTAAGATAACACCATCATTTTTAATCAGTTCCATCATCATAATCGTTAAGTGACTGAGTGAGTAATTGCCTTCATCCTCTGGGGATTCATCCATCCGTCTGATCCTAATCTTTAAATTTGGTCTCATAGCTTATTCCTGGATTCATTAACAGACAGCAAAAGGTCCATCTGGAACCTCTGTGTACACAAGTAAAAAAGACACATATATTAACTTCAGGCAGACAGTAGTTTATATTCAGGTAGAATACAATAACTGAGAAAAAAGAGACAACACTTGTATGTTTTGGTGTTGTAACTCTTTGACCAAAAAATAAAAATAATTGATTCAGCAATAGCATTTAAAGAGCCAATCACCATATTTCTTTTAAAAACAACGTAAAACCTGTTTTGTTGCCCTTTTGTGTTTTCTGCCAGTTGATTCCATTGGGCTTTATGTGACATTTACAAAAATTCAATGTAGTGTTGTGCTGTGGACTGTGTTGTCCCACAGAGATGTACCGCTGTGCAGCAAAGGTTGCAAAATGACACTGTAAAGTATTGTAGGTCTACCCTCCCCTCATTATGTGTTCAAAAGTTGAACATAACACTACTGATTATTAAATAAAAATAATTGTATTTCATCTCCTTAATTTGAAAATATAAATAGTAAATCTTATAAATAAATAAATTAAAGACAAAATCAAAATAAATGATAAATCTGCAAAAAGGTATCTTCTGACTTTTTTTGGAGGGAGTGCTCTATTACTGATAATAGTATTAATTTGCTTTACTTGTCTGTACTTATAGTATCACACATATCTATGTATACAACAGACTGGTGTGTTTCTAATCAAGTAATAGTAATCAATGAAACTTCAATCTTCCACCATCATTTCTATTGTATCTCTACAACTCTTTAGGTTTAGGTTTTTCCCCTGATTTGGTTTCTAGTTTAAATTCTGTCTGCGTGTGTGTATTCCCAACAATAATATTTCCAACACCTCTACCAGGCCATAGAGGTTTCATCTGATTATCTTATCTCAAAAATGAACATGTTTACAGTAGTTGTACCTGCTGTCCTCCAACCAAATCATCCCCTTGCAG
>JANJYP010043258.1:0-22874 GCA_024605115.1 Rastrelliger brachysoma | reverse complement strand
GACGTAGTCGTGACTAGTCGACTAATCGTGGCAGCCCTAACACAAAGGCACACACATTTTTTCCCCGTTTATTTGTCCTTTGTTTCCAAGACAGCCCCCCCCCACCACCACCACCACACACACACACACGCGCGCGCGCGCACGCACACACACACACACATCCATGACAGCTCATTAACCCAGACTGTGAATGCAGGTTTGGCAGCTCAGCAAGAGTGTCTTTGTGAATTACAAGATGTTAAAGGCTGCACATCGCACCTCATCAAAACCCCAAATATTATGACCTCTGTAATGTTTTCAAATGCTTCACATTATATATTTAGTTGATGTGACAGAGTGCTGCTTGCCATGCAGTGGTTTGGTTTGATACAGTGTGTAGTTTCTCTGACAGATGTACTGTACCTACAGCAAAACACTTCCTTGCAAAACACAAAACCAACAAGCCCGTCACCAGGACAGCAGTCGTCTTGTCTTTCCTTTGTTGTTTCCCTCTAATGTCTTGGTTGATGCCGTTGTTGTTGGCGATGATGATTTTCGTTTTCTCCCTTTGGTCTTGTTCTGCACTCTGTGAGGACAGCACAGTGATCTCATCTGTTTCAATCCCACGTATTTTTGGAAGTGTGTGTACGGTCTCTTTGAAGTCCACACTTCAAACCCTTCTTCACAAGTCCTTATCACTCCCCCTGATGTGTGGTGAATGCTGCCTCTCGNTCTCTCTCTCTCTCTCTCTCTCTCTCTCTCTCTCTCTCTCTCTCTCTCTCTCTCTCTCTCTCTCTCTCTCTCTTTTGAGCTGCAACAACTCTCCTCCAGACAGAAAGCTGAGCCTCATTCACTTGTCCTCAGCCATGTCTCCACGTCCAAATCATCTCCACTCCCATTTCATTTTCTATTTCCCCATTTTTCTGCTCTCCCTCTGTTCTGTACCTTTTGTGTTCTTTTTTGCTCTTCATGTTCTGTCTCCGTCCTTGTCTTCGTCCTTCCTCCTAAACTCTGCCTGCCTTTACACATGTGCATAAGAACAACTCAATCATACACACGCATACACACACACACTGAGGAGTATACATATCTCCAGTAGTCTTGAGAGTAAAATCCCTGAATGTGCTCGTGTCCCAAGAGACTTAGCCACTTTTCATATTCTGTTTGTTCCAATTTACTCCAAAATGATGTGTGTGCAGTCCACGTTGCCTCGGGACTAGTTAAGCTCTCTGTTTTCACAGAGTTTTGTATTCCAGTGCAAGAGGGCGGCAGCATACAAAATGTGCTCTAAAAGTAAAAGGAACAATGTTATGACTGCTGCAACATCTTTGAAAACTGCCTTGAGCTTTCAGTCTTGCCAGATAGCTGTGTTTAGGAGTTTTTAATCTCAAAAGACACACCTGCATCATATGACTCACTGGGCAGTAGGGTAGGTGACTGAAGCATGTCTTTATTTCTCTTTCTGTGTGTCCAGGTGCCCTGTGGATGTGCATCGTACTGAACCCCCACTGTAAGCCAGAGCAGAAGTCATCATGGCTACGCCAGCTGCGCAGATGGAACAGCGTGGATGTCTGCCCCTGGGAGGACGGTAACCATGGCAACGAGCTGCCCAACCTCACCCACTCACTGCCTCAGGGTGCCCATGGCAACCAAGGTCAGAGATTGACAAGTTTTGTATGTCTGTCAATAACATATTTACTTTGTACTAAAGTATCTCACACTGGTAAAGGTGAGAAGTGCTAAATGTGGCATTTGTACATAACCAGAGGAGCCTCCATCTCATCAATTTGAAGGTTACTGTTCACATCATTCTACATGTGTTTCTATTTCTTTTGCTTTACTAAAAAACGAAAGTTTCACTTAGTTCAGATAAAAACAATAGCAGATTTTCTTCCTTGTAGAGGCCACTGCAGGCTGCCAATCCTCTAGGTTATGGTTATGCTTGTTTACAGTAATTATGCTAATGCACAAAAATGAACGTTTTTAATATTAATATGATAATGCATTGACTTTTCATCCAAAAAAGCAGCCAAATGGCTATGCAAGTGGGCTTGCTGAATATACCCCTGCCTGCCTTTCACTCCCCATGTGAAGGTGATCAAGCATTAAATCCTCTCTCACTTCCACCTCTCTTCCATGTCTTCTTCAGCAGAGATGCGCCCTCACAGGACTGTGTTCACACGGGCCATTGAGGCCTGTGACCTACACTGGCAGGACCGACACCTCCAGCATATTATTGCCAGTGACCTCTATGCCAACTACTGTTACCACGACAACCAGGAGGGCTCCCTCTTTGACACCCGTGGTTCACCCTTGTGGCATGGTGAGTGTCAGATTGGTTGTTAACATGCAGCAAGTTGGACTAGAAACATACAGATCCAGGGAGGGATGCTTATAGTTAAAATGTTGGCATCTTCTCAGAACATGTCCCGACGGCCTGTGCCAGGGTGGACGCCTTGCGTTCACATGGTTATCCCAGAGAAGCCCTCAGACTGGCCATTGCTGTGGTGAACACGTTACGACGGCAGCAGCAGAGACAACTGGAGCACTTCCGCCGACACAAGAAAGGTGAAGCTTGTTTTTAAAGTGTGCATTTTTTGAAGAAAAGTAGTTCTAAAGTAAGATAGAGAGGAAGGTTTTGTTGTTGTTGTTGTTGTTGTTGTTGTTAGAATAACATTTTGCTTGAATTCTCTGTCCTTATTCATTTGATTTGAAAACGTATTCATTTGCTTTGTGCAGGCCAAGTTGTTTTGTGTTTTATAATTATTACATCTTTCCAGTTGTTCTATTCAGTGCAGGTCATTGAAATTTCATTGCAGAAATGATTTGAGTTTTAAAGTAGAAGACATTGAGTAACTTCTGTGTGTGCTGTCTTTCAACTGCACAGAGTTGCTCCATAAAGGCCACACTTCCATCACCAACATGGAGGGCTGGGTGGGACATCCCCTGGATCCCATCGGCACATTGTTCAGCACCCTGACAGAGTCAGGACGAGCAGGGGAGGAGGGCTCAAATACCTGCTTAGATCTCTCAGGTACTGCTGACAAAATAATGTGCACATATGCTCAGTAAAACTATGGTAACATATGAAACAAAAAAGTCTGAGCCAACACAAACCCAAGAAGATTAAACTATGTGTTGTGTCTCGTATGTGTGTCATTTGATTAGAATATGATAAAATAACTATACTATAACTATAACTATAACTAACTATAAAAACAATATGCAAGTAAAACAATGAGTCTAACATTGTATGAAATGAGCAGGACTATAATCATTAAAGACAAAAACTGCAAAAGTGTGTTTATTTATACACAGAATTTCTACTTTTCCAACATATTTTTGACATGAGATGGCAAAGACAGATTATTCCATCCTCATACTTTTCAGGTTTTTTTTGTAATTCATGGTTTACATTAGAATGCAGATGTTAAAGCACAGTTAAAACACAGATTCTCTTCCTGCACTCTCCTCGATCTCTCTGCCCCTCATCGTCTCCTCTGCTCACAGAAATAACCCTCTCCTCTGAGTTAGAGCAGTGAGCAGAGGAATGCTCCTGAGGTGTTAATCTTTATTTTGGATGGTCGCTACGGTTCTACTATGTGACTGACAAAGTAGTTTTCCATAAGAGACAGGCTGGTCTAGTGTCCAGACCTCAGAGAATAACACTGACTACCAGCTTATGCCAGCTCAGTTCTTTTGTTTCAGCTCTCGTCTTTGTCTTCTTCACAGATTGTTCCAGTGTAGTTAGTCGTGCAGACCTCCAGCGAATGCCTGTGCAGCGATTGCTGGGAGACGGTGAATCGTACATGGCGCTGGCGGTGGAAACGGCTCTGATTGGCTTAGGTCAGCAGCGGGTGATGCCCGATGGGCTGTACGCGCAAGAGAAGGTGTGCCGTAATGAAGAGCAGCTATTGGCTAAGCTGCAAGAAGTGGAACTGGATGACTCTTTGGTCAAAATCTTCCGAAAACAAGCTGTCTTTCTTCTAGAGGGTGAGAGAGATAATATTTCACTGTTCTGCCTTTGTTCACCCAGCAGTCACACATACACACATACATGTATATACATACAGTGTGTGTGTGTGTGTGTGTGTGTGTGTGTGTGTGTGTGTGTGTGTGTGTGTGTGTGTGTGTATGTATGTATGTATGTATGTATATATATCAAATGTATACACAGACACTCGCACCTTCTCGCTGTTATGTCTCTCCTCCCAGGCACCAGCCCTGCGCATTCTTGCTTAAACAGGAAAAAACACATTGGACTCTGTCTCACTATTTATTGTCCTTTCATTTTGTGGTGCAAATAGAGGCTGTGCTGCCCCAGGCCAGACCAAAATGAGCTCTTTACACAGTAACACCAGGGGTATTGTGTCAGCACACATGCATGCACACACAACAGTGTGTACATTTACAGGACTGAGCTGGAGCAGAATGCGACGGCTGGGGTCTGGTTATGGGAAATGGAGCAGGATGGGGGGAGCGGTGGGGGTTGGCACATCCTGGCCAGCACAGCCCAGTCAAGATTTCACTCCAGTCCCCACCCAAACCCCAGCCCAGCCCTGCCTGGCTCGACGCGACCACCCACCTCTGGCTCCGTTACTAATAGAGCACCCGGCTCGGAGGCCTCTGTGGGCCCCTGGAGGCTGCAGCCGCGCCACTGTGTGATGTGGTCTGTGGCTTAGGAGCCTGTTGGGGTTTAAAATAACCCACCAGAGACGAGGGGAAGTAGGAGGAAGAGATGGAGGGAAAGGAGAGAGTGCAGGGCCAAGTCTGCACACGACCATATGGTTTTTGACGTCACAGTTTATTTAAATGCCGCGTGGCTTTTATTCTCCCAGCCTGAGAGAGTTAAACCAGACAACTGTACTACAGCATAAAATAGTGTAACTCACTATACAGTATAATAAAAATGCAGTTGTATCTGTTTTTTTTTTACTGTATAAAATTCAATACTGTACTATAAAATTCACTGACCTAATGAGACAGATAATTGTTCATTCCTACCCCCTCTTTCATCTGTCAGTAATAATGATTCCCCTCTTCTGTGTGTGTGTGTGTGTGTGTGTGTGTGTGTGTGTGTGTGTGTGTGTGTGTGTGTGTGTGTGTGTGTGTGTGTGTGTGTGTGTGTGTGTGTGTTTTTTGTATAGCTGGTCCATACGCTGGTCTGGGAGAGATTGTCCACAGAGAAAGTGTTCCCATGCACACCTTCGCCCGCTATCTCTTCACCTCTCTCCTACCTCATGACGCTGAACTAGCGTACAAAATTGCACTGAGAGCGATGAGGTAGGTACCCTAAAGCTGTGTGTATGTGGCTATAATCATGACAAAACTTTGTTAATCAGATTTTATTGGCTTTCATTTGAATAATTTCCTGCTGATTCCTGGATTAAGAAAATCCTTCCAAACTTGAGCTAATGGAGCCTTTTAAAAATTCCATTGGAATGAAAATTGCAGTGGTCAGCTCCAAACATGTCTGTTTTTGTAAAGCCTGTTCACTACAAACAAATCTCATCTCTCAATCTTCAAACTGAACTGACTGTACGGAATCACCATTGAACAAATCAGTAGCTTTTAGCAGTGGAGCTCCCCTCTCTGGTGACTTAAGAGCACCTTTTCAGCTCAGTGATGATTCACAGTAAGTTGCTAAAAAGTATTGAAAACCACAGAAACTATCATGATATTATAACTCTGGTGCAAATAGTTTGCTGCTGAGCTATTAAGCCTAATTTCGTCTTGAACTGAACACAAGATCTTAAACCAGCAACATACTGATCCAAAGACAGTGATGCATTCACTGAATGATGTGCACACTGAAGTGCATTTTAATGATTGCGCAGATGAACTACACAGACAGTGTCTACAAATCTTTGAATCTGAATTTTAAATCAGCAAAGTTACTCCTCTAGTAAGACCAACCAATTGTACATTTGCTGAACGTCTTTCATGTTGCATTCAAGTTTATGATTCCAACTTCAGCTTAACATCACAAGATATCTGTGCTGACCTGCCCTATTTTGTAAAGATTTCACAGTTTTTAAAGTCATCATGACTAAATCTGGGTAATAATAAGAAGATTTTGGAGGATTTTACCAGACAAGAACCTTATAGAAGACTATGTCTGTGTGTGGCTTGTCCTGTTTATTGGTCTGACTGTGCATTGTCCATATGATCTCTCTATATTAAGCTGCTGTGTGTATTCATCTGTGGACAATGTGTACATGTGTATGAGTGTTAATCAGTCAACGCTGCTGTGCTTTGATGTTGTGACTAGTGGGAGCTGGATCAGTGAATATTAATTACATTAATGAGAGTGTAATTAGTGTGGCTGTAATGAGTAGGAAGCACACACACTTACACACACAAAACATATATACAGGGCACAAATGCGGGGGCCAGCAGGGACAGGGCAGTGAGGAGAAGATGTTTGTTGTGTTTCTACAAAGTGAGGCTTCTGAGTACATCACTGAAAACCTGGCAAATTCTCAATGAATGATTTTTTTTTTCAGGCTTACATCAAGTGTCACAGTCAGACAATTGCAGAACAAAGGGACAGCAAACACAGCACACACACCTTCTTGCAGTTAACCAGCTAGAATTGAAATAATGTGCTTGTTGAACCAAAACAGCATGCTTGGACTTTTTATTTAGGGTCTGTGTGGTTTCAAGGTTGCACATCCAGCCACTGCCTGTCCCCTCCCTGCCTCTAACCCATGTCCCAAACCTATTTTCCCTGAGTCAGCCTCTCCCTTCCCTCCCTTGCTACTTCCTACACCTTCTTCATTTCCTCCCCTCACCTCTTCCATCCTCACTCCTGTGGTGTGAAACCGGCTATTTAGAATAATATGGCCACTTATGGGTGCTCCTGGGAGCCAGAGGTGTCTACTCAGCACATAATGAATGTGTGTAATGTAGCGTAGTGTAATATGATAGCATATACCTCCCCGCTCCCATGGGACGGCGGACAGTTAAATATAGAGGAGGAGGTAAAGGAACCAGGGCTATTTTAATGGACCCATTATAACGCTATCATTGTTACAAGGAGAGAGAGTCTAGCTTCCTCGCTCATTTACACACACACACACACACACACACACACACACACACACTTTTTCACTTTCTACTTGCTTTCCCTGTTTGCCTTGTTCTCTTCCGCAGTTTCTCTCAAAGCAGCTTTTCTTTTTTTTCAAATGAGAGGAAGTCAGGCTGGCTCAATACAGAAATGCATATCCAATGAAGTATTTTAAAGTGTGTGTGTGTGTGTGTGTGTGTGTGTGTGTGTGTGTGTGTGTGTGTGTGTGTGTGTGTGTGTGTGTGTGTGTGTGTGTGTTTATGCAATGTGGATGAGGTTAATTAAACCATGGGAGAGCAGCATATGCTGTGCAATGACTTGGTGTGAGTGGCCAACAGAAAAAAAAACACTGCCTATTGGTTCTCAAGCTGCCCAGTTTTTGAAGGCCACAGAAGAAGCAGCTCACCGCCTCTCCAGAGACTGTCCTTATCTTGATTCTTTGGAAGCCAAGTAGACAAATCCCAACTGCTTGTTATCATATAATATTTCCATATGAGATACCAGTCTTCCAATGCTAATGAATGTAGATCCTCACTATAATCCACAACCTTTGAGCCTCTGCATAATCCCTAATCTATGAATATATAGCACTGTTTATGATAACTGCAGCGTTAGGGTAAAATAAGACAATAATATAGAAATGACACTTGCAGGTAGCTGACATCCCCCTTTTTCTTCAAGTTGAGTCAGACTGTGTAGCCCATCACAGTTACATGTAATCCCCCTGATAATACATAGTTTTTAAAATATTTTCCCTTTTTTCATCCTGCATATATTCATATGAAAAAGCCAGACATATGTAAAAAAAAAAAAAAGAATTCAAGTGACCATTAGCATTCACTTTTCTTTTTTTTATACACATGCATATAACATATGCACACACACAAAATCATATTAAGAGTTTAACAAAATTAGACCAGTTGAAAACAATAGTGTTATGAAAAGGGAACTGCTGCATTTTTTGATTTTGATGTTTTAAATTCAATTGAAGGATTACCGTATACACTTTCCCAAGAGTCAGATCAAGTCCTGTTGTCGGCACTCATAAAACTGTTTTTGACACTTTTTAAAAATAAAAAAATCAAAGGTCAAGCTAATAATAATAAGATAATTCTCTTACAATACTAAGAAATGGATACTAGGATGTTTTACCTGACATTGACCCCTCTCAAAGCAGGTGTCATTTTCAAGCATGTTAGGCACTTAAGAAGTGTGAACTAAAATTGGGGGGTTACCTCCTGTCACTCCTGTCAGACAGCAGAGCAAATGACGCTGAAGGTTTCCAACTTTGAGTTTGTGTATAGAGTAGAGGTCTTCCAGCGGATGTGTAGCTTAGCTGATAGATGTGTGCTTGATAAATTATAGAAGTGAAGGGTGTTTACAGTCAGAAGGGGAAAGGACCATGTGGTAGAGAGGTCAGTAGTCATGGTGATGCTGACCAGAAACCCAAAAGGGCCTCAGGATTTAGGTAAAACCTGACTGGACTGCTTTTTATCAACGTCATACTCTTTCTTCTTCTTTTTTCACTTCTTGGTCTGCATCCCACTCTTCCTGTGTATAAATATGCAATTAAGTATGTGTTACTGTTCCATAAATAATCCTACTACCCATCCGCGGTTTCTCACATCTGTGTCTCCTCACTATATGGCGTCTGTCTTCTGTGGTCCCTTGCAGACTCACTTCACTCTGTCGCCCTTGAATATTTCTGGTGCGATACATGCTGCTGTGTCTTTTTCAGATGTGACAGGGTGCTACAGTGCCACAGGACCCGTTTGACACCAGAGCTGCCCTGACTCCCTCTCCCTTTCCCACTGCCTCGCGCAGGGAATTGATTGCCTCTTACAGCACACTCTGTTAGTGTTTTATATATCATTGATACACATTCATATCCAGACTATAAGGCTGCACTGTAAAGAAATATGAGTTTAATTTGATGTTTTAAGCACACTTGATGCTGAGTTGAGAGTTTGTGTAGTGTAATTGCTCAGAGAAGATGATCGTGTTTACAGCCAGCATGCACCATTCTGCCATCGTTTACAAGGTATTCAATGAGAATGCACCTACAGTACGCCAGCAAATTTACTGTACTTGTGCTGAATGCTTCACAGCATTTTTTTTCATCAATTACTCTTTTTTTCATGGAACAATAGCCCAGTATGGATTTTCCTCTCAACATTTTGAGGAGGTTATTTTTCAGCAGGCCAGGCCTCTCAAGCTCCTATCCAATGGAGGCCTCTGGCTCTCTGGTGAAAACCAAACAAAGACAGGAATGTTGATGAGGCCTCCATCTTTACCCAGGGCCCTTTTTTGCTTTGCTACACCCCAGGAATCTTCCAGAAGTCCCCAGTGTGGTGGGAGCTTTTAGCAGCTCTTTAGATGTGTGTGGAAGGAACCCGGCTGTTGCTAGGGCTTCCAAACATCTCCATTTTACACCAAGTGTCAGTGTTCACACTCTCACGTATCTCGACTGGGTTTTTGTCACCTTTTCTCTCTGAGAGACAATCCCCCGCTTGTGCCCTCTTGGGCAAAACTGAGTGACGAAGAGGCTGTTTTTATACATGCCTTCACTCAGGTGGCAACAGTATCACATGCACTTTGCTCTGAAATTGAAACTGGCATTTAGCATCACATTGCTTTTACCGGACTGCTTTGATGTTTGTTCAAAAGGGCAGGTGTGTGTGTCTGTCTCAGTATGCGTGTACAAGTGTGTGTGTGTGTATGTGCTAGCTCTTTTTATTCATGTGTGTCGGCATTTGTTTGATGTGTGTCCAGCCTTACGGGGCTGGAAGGTGAATTCCTTAATTTCCCCGTGGACTCAATTAGCTTTGTGATTGGCTGAGAGGCGGCCAGGTTGTGCTGTCTTCTGAAGGAAAGAAGACCTTTGAAACTGAGGTAGGAGCGGAGGGAAGAGAAGTGAAGCAGAATAGGAGATGAGCTGGTCACAGTGGTAATGGTGGTTTTGCTCATGGTGCTGGTGAAGACCTGGCCCTGTCAGTGTTATTATAATGAGAGAGAGACGGAAAGAGAGTGAGAGAGACAGAGAGAGAGAGAGAGAGAGAGAGAGAGAGGAACTAGAGAAACTCCTTCATCCACTAGCAGGTGTTGCATGGCTCTGACTTCATTATGACCAATTAGAGTGAAGAAAATACTAATTATACCTTGGTTTCGAGGTGATTAAATACTAGGTTGGAAGTAAATTGCAGGGATAGGATAACTGTAATCCCCCTGTGATCACTGAAGTCATTTTCATTTTGAAGTCACTTTCAAACCACTTATAATGAAGACTTTTTCTGTCTTTACAGTATTTTTGTCTGTCTGCTTGTTACTCTATGAAGAAAGAAGCAATTTTAGTGTGATTTTGATCACTCGGCGACTCTTGGTGTCTCTGATTGCAGTCTCTGAATCTCTGTCTTTCTTTTAACAACACTAATGTTTTTCTGCTCAAGGTGTAAAATATATGTTTGTTTGAAGTATTAAAAACATTATCATTCATTATAGTATGTATTTAATTTAAGTAAATTGTTTTCTGTAAAGTATCATTTTCTATTTCTGTCAGGTTGCCGGTGTTGGAATCGACAGCCTCGTCCAGTGACCTGTCACGACCTCACCACATTGTGTCCGTGGTGCCCAACCGCTACCCCCGGTGGTTCACCCTGAGCCACATAGAGTCTCAGCAGTGTGAGCTGGCCTCCACCATGCTCACTGCCGCCAAAGGTACTGATAAATTCATAAAAACACATGACAAAAACACAAAAAGCACCCAGAAAGCACTAGAAAGATGCTATGCTGCTAACATGTTAACAGGTTTTAGTTGATCTGTGATCTCATAAATAATCTCAATCCTGTTCTAAAACATTCCTGTCCTATTCTCCCTCTCTCTCTCACAGGTGACAGTCGCAGACTGGAGACAGTCCTGGAGTCCATCCAGAAAAACATTCACTCGTCGTCTCACATTTTCAAACTGGCACAGGATGCGTTCAAGATCGCCACTCTGATGGACACCCTGCCTGACATCACACTTCTCAAAGTCTCCCTGGAGCTTGGACTGCAGGTACACAGACATCCCCACATAATGTGGGTGATATGTTCATTTTTTGATGATCACAAAGAAAAGTCCTTATATCTGTAGTATGAATATCATAAATTTGTACCAACCATACCAATTCACTGTGAGGCCACTTATCAGATTTCAGATTTTTATTGTCCCTCGAGGGGAAATTCAGCTTGCACTAGAGGACTAGACACAGGGCTCAAGTCGGGGGATGGCATCTCTCCTGAAATAAAGATGGTCAAAATCATCCCCTTTGTGAAACTGCTATCCCCCTTTCCCATCCGCTGTTTTATTTTATCAGTGACTGTTGAAATATTATTTCAACTTTTTCTTTTTGCGCATACTGAGTAAAATAATGTGGGCAAGGGGCACACACACTTACAATGATACAAGTTTTTTTAAATTGATGTCATGTCACAGAGCAGCACAGGTAACAGGCTATAGTAATTACACAGAAGAAGAGGAAGACATACAAAAGGACAGTCCCAACAATAAAACAGTAAAGAAACAACCGTGACTAAGATTTCAGTGAATTAATGAATAAAATGCATCTGTTTGTCAAGTAAAAAAAAAAAAAAACAATAAGTGCAAGCGCTGATAAAGTGCTGATACAGTCAAGTGCTACTGTGCAAGTTACTGATGTGAGTTAAGCACATTTATTGCACTAGGAGCAAAAGAAAATTTAAATCTGTTGCTTTTAACCCAGTAGCACCTGTATCTCCACTGATAATCTTACTGGCTACTTTAACAATATGCGACAGATGATTTTTGTTCTGCACTGCGAGGTTGCCATACCAGGAAATTATGTAGAAATGATGCTGAAACTTAAAATGGACTCAATAAAAGATTTATAGAATAAAACCATCAGTGTCTTGTCCACGTTAAAAGTATTCAGTCTGCACAGAAAGTAAAGTCTCTGCAAACCCTTTTTGCAGATTGCAGACATGTTAAAATCATGATTCAAGTTATTATTGATCACTATTCCCAGATATTTGTAGCTCTCGACTTCCTCAACAAGTAGGCCTTCAATGACAGCTGGGGAAGGGAGGGGAAACACTGTTTCTTTGGTTTTGTGAACGTCTAGCTTCAGGGCCTGAGCATGTCATTTTTGACAGTATGAACATGCATGAAAACTCACAAAAATTTGCACACACCTCAAATCCTGTGAAAAATTTGATATTTTAAAGGTCCTGAACATGTCACACCAAAAATGCCTCTATAGCACCACCTATGCACAAAATTGAGCCCCTCACCCCTGAGTAACATAGACTCATGAAATTCGGTACAAACTCTAAAAAAAAAAAATACAGCTTGAAATTTGGGAGTGAGAGCCTGTTCATTGCTGCTTGCAGCTTAAATTACTTTTGAAGCTATTTTAAACTCTAAATTCTGTCAAACTTATTCCTGAGTTTTTCTTCAAGAATAATGTTAAAAGCTCTCAAGACTGCCATAATGGCTTACATATCTGTTTAATTAAGATGTTGTATCCAGAATTTAACTTCTTTCTTGTGTTCATGAAACCTTGATACTTGGAATGTGGGCACCTCATGAGGGAACAGTATTTGCACTATAGAATGCACTCATCTCCCTGCAAAATGGTTTCATATTGGTCATTAAATGACCATGCAGAACAATCACCAGACCTCACGTCTCCCATGAGATGTCTAATGATCTGATCGCTTAAAGGAACTCAAAGAAGCTTAATACTGTGTCCCTCCTTGTAGCATCTACGTGTTGTGTACCTTAGACTGGAGTATGATTGCTGAAGTTGGATATGAGCACTTTGTAAGGACTATCCTTGTGTTGTGCTCAGTTCCTATTTTGATTGTCACAGTATGCCATTAAATTTCTTAACTATAGACAGAGCAACATAATTTTTGTTCAGTAACTAGTTGAATTGCAGTATCCACTTTGTTTATGTATATGTTATGATGTTAATTATGACTTTTTTGCCAAATTAAATACATTTATTAAGTTAACTTAAGGCTTTTGCAGGTCAGGCAAAAGCTCCCTATTGCTGTTGAACCTGAAGCTATTAATACTATTAGCTATTAACACTCACAAATTAAAATGATTATCAGAACTGTTTTGAAGCTCACTCCATGTATTGCCTCCCCCTGTCACTATGTTTTACCTACTTCATTTATTTTCATGCGATAGCTAAACTACTTTAATTTAATGCTAAATTGTAAATCAGATTTTCTTTGCATACTCAAATGCTAAGGGAAACAAAAAACAAGTTGTTTTTATTATCAAATCAAATCTTTGCCCACCCATTGAACCAGATCTATTCAAATATCTCAGCCTTCTTGTACGGTTTGTTGCAAGGTAGAGTTTCATGTTTGAAGTATTCTTTTCCACAACTCACCTGGCATCTTTTCTTTTCCATCTTGCTCAGGTGATGAGAATAACTCTATCCACATTAAACTGGAGGAGGCGAGAAATGGTGCGCTGGTTAGTCACATGTGCCACTGAAGTTGGTAAGTGAACCAGGCTACTTAGATGTTTATCATTGGTTGTTTTAAAATGTGCATTGTGTGCCCATTATGCTGCTTTCAACTTTTCCTTCCTTCTCCTGTTTGTGTGTGTCAGGAGTGTACGCCTTGGACAGCATCATGCAGAGCTGGTTCACCCTGTTCACTCCCACAGAAGCCACAAGTATTGTGGCCACCACTGTCATGTCCAACAGCACTATTGTACGCCTCCACCTGGACTGCCACCAGCAGGAGAACCTGGCTTCATCCGCCCGCACCCTCGCCCTGCAGTGCGCCATGAAGGACCCTCAAAACTGCGCCCTCTCCGCTCTCACACTCTGTGAAAAGGACCACATTGCCTTCGAGACAGCCTACCAGATTGTACTGGATGCAGCAGCAACAGGGATGAGCTACACACAGCTCTTCACTATAGCACGCTACATGGAACACCGTGGTTACCCAATGAGGGCCTATAAGCTGGCGACGTTAGCCATGGCTCATTTGAACCTCAGTTACAACCAGGACACACACCCCGCCATCAATGATGTACTGTGGGCCTGTGCACTCAGCCACTCGCTAGGGAAAAACGAGCTGGCTGCTGTCATACCCCTGGTGGTGAAGAGTGTGAAGTGTGCCACCGTGCTATCTGACATTTTGCGGCGGTGCACACTGACAACACCAGGCATGGTGTCAGCACTGCACAGCCGCAGAAACTCTGGGAAGCTGATGTCCCTGGACAAGGCGCCGCTCAGGCAGCTGCTGGACGCAACCATCGGGGCCTACATCAACACCACACACTCACGACTCACACACATTAGCCCGCGTCACTACAGCGAGTTCATAGAGTTTCTGGGAAAGGCCCGGGAGACTTTCATGATGGCTCACGACGGACACATTCAGTTCACGCAATTCATAGACAACCTTAAACAGATCTACAAGGGCAAAAAGAAACTAATGATGCTGGTCAGGGAGCGGTTTGGCTGAGTGTGAGGCTGGGGGTAGCCAACCCCCCTCCCCTCCCCCTTCCCACTCTAGTACTTTTCTATTAACTTGAGTCTGCCTTTTGAACTTCTTTTGGACTTATACAATAGACAAGTGAAAAGAGGGATGTGACTTGTAGAATGAAGCAAAAAGAGAAAGGAAAAGATGACAAAAAAATCAACAGAGCCACACGCGGTATTATTGTTCTTGCTGTTGTTATTGTTATAAACATTATTACTATTATTATTATTATTATTATTAATAATATTGTTACTACTATGTGTACAGAAGTGTTTTTATTTTTCAGAAGAGAGGAAATTTGTCACGTTGTGAATGTTGTGTGTATTTCTCTACATGTGTGCGAAAGGAAAATGAAAAGTGAAATGGCTTTTTTTTGTTGTTCCTTTTTAGTTTTTTTGATTTAAAACATCTTTTTCCCTTTTTCAGTATATATTGAGTTATATGTTGTCAAGTGGCTGAAGCCCTATTACAATAGCGCTCATGTAAAAACAAGAAAAGAAGAAGAAGAAAAAAACGTCTTGGCATCCTCAAAGAGAAACTAAGGCTTTAAACCACACAGAGCACCTCCCTTTGTCCAGGCCCTCACCTGTGGGTGCTGGGCAGCACTGCACAGTTTAACTCGGCTCGGCACAGCTTGGGTTAGCACTGACAGATAGCCGCCATCAGCATTTCTCCAGATAGCAGCAGCAGCAGCAGCAGCACTTCAGCAGCCATTAGGTTTCTCTGGGTCCCAGGCATTTGCTTCATTACACACAACGATGCTAACTCTTGTTGTTGTTGTTATTGTAATCTCACCCACCTCCATAATGAGGACCTGTTTTAGACAGAGGACAACATGCAGGCTCTACAGTGATGGCACATTAGGCAAAGATAATGAGTATTATTGCTATATTAATGTAATGCAGCACAGCTGTGATTTCTTAACAGCCCAAATTGGACTAAATCACTGATATCGTTGAGTTTTCTAGTTGAAGCAGATACCCAGAGGGAGACGACTACCTCATGATATGGTATTGAACCTGCTCCCAGTTTATTTATGCTATCAAGATATTTATCATCTATGATAGCTGACAGTGTTAATCAAACAGGAGTTTCACTAGTGAGACCAAGGTTATGAGGAGATATAGAGTCAGATTCCTGCTGAGTGCTCCTGCGCTCAGCTCTGCTGTACATCACTGCCCTCGCAATGGTACTTTCATTCCCCCAAAATTGGCGACAACACATGCAGAAGACATGTCAGTGTGTCAGTCCTTATCTCATCTCTACAGTGTAGCCACCATTGTTCAGTATCTTCAGAACAGGCCAGTGTCATTTCCCTCTGTGCATGTGAATCATAGAAATTAGACTTTCTACTGTTATAGTTCATTGTGTGGAACCTTCAGTAATTGTCAACCAGAATGTTCTCAGGGATTTCTCTACACAAGAAAAAGGCGGAACAAATGAACGACTGACTACAGGAAAAAAAGACAAAAACATGACACAACATGAGCGAGCATTTATTGTACTCTGTATATATGCCATAGTATATGTCTGAATATGGAGGATCTGAAAGTATATGTTAACTAATTTATACAGAGTATTCTATGTAATGTGAAATACTTGAAGCCGCTGTAGTTTGCTCTCTCTCGCTCTTCTTCTCTTTCTCTCTTTTTGTCTTCTCTTTATTCTTTTTCTTTATGTCAAAAACAGAACATATCAGAAGGACTAGACTGAGCTTGTTAACTGGCTTTTTGGACTCACGTGTGTTCATACTTGAGATTCTGGATCCCATCAGAAAACGCAGGTTGAGTCAAATTGGTGATGACAGAGAGAAACATTGTTGTCTTACTTCATTCCTGCTGACTAAAGAGGGAAGGAGGCCATTGGTCGATAAATGTTTGAAAAACACAATACAGGATTTCTTGAAGTACTTAATCATGCATGCAAACTGTTGTCCTAGCATATTTTCTCCCATGGAATCATATGGGTAGTAACTATAATGTGCTTTATACAGGAGCTAATTGGGGATGAATCTGGTTTTTAAAAAAATCATTTATTATGTGTCCAGCCTTACCTGCATCTAAGGACATTTCTTGGCTGAAGTCTGCCTCATTCTGCAGTAATATAAACCTTATCAGAAAAGTAAATTATGCACAGGTTCAATCTAGCTAAGACAAAGAAAATCGGTCTCCTCAGTTCTTTCCTTCAGTACACTTAACACAACACAATTTCCTGTGTCTCCTCTGCAATGTTCAGCTGTCCTATCATTATTTGCCTTTTTTTTTACCTTCTTTATATCAGATNCTCTGCAATGTTCAGCTGTCCTATCATTATTTGCCTTTTTTTACCTTCTTTATATCAGATTTTTCTTTTCTGTGCATCTTTTTCTATCTAGCGTTCATTAAAGATAAAAGCAGCCTTTTCTCTTGCCTTGTCTTAACGCTTTAAAGTAACCAAACAGGAGATCTATCTAACAACCAAACGCGTTCTAAGAGGTGAGAGACAACCCACCTTGGTCCCAGCTTTAGTGTCCTTAATTAGTAAGTGAATGGCTGTGTAACTCATGCTTTAACAAAGCAATTCCTCACGTGTGTTTGGTGAAAAATACGTTGTCCAGTGTCTCTTGTTCTCTTCAAAAAAATTTCCTCTGAGTCTTTCTAGCTGTTTTTATTTTAGTTTAATTTTTGTTTGTTTGTTTGTGTAGGAATCTTCTGCTCTCCCATTTTATTTATTACAATGACCCATGTATACATGCTTATGAAATTAAGATTTGATACACCGATATCAATTTATTTATGTAACTAAATCACTGTTTTATAATCTTGTTATTAATGAGTCAATAATTGATTTTTTTTTGTTTTTGTTTTTGTTTTAATAAAAGTTAGTTTTTTTGAAATGTATGTTGATGTCCTGTCTAAAGTTGTTTTTTGCATCCTGACCAAAAAAAAAAAAAAACATGTAGAATTTTTCTTTTTACTCCTTCTCTTTTGTCTCAGAGAGTCTGTCATGTATCATTATGGGACACGACCTGTGAGCTAGAAGGTGTGCATTGGTCGATGTATCAGGGAGCGCCAATCAGTCAGGACAGTTCAGATCTCCATCAAACAGTGGTGGCAGAGAGGGATCACTCTTGTTGGCAGCAGCTTTCACGCTGTCATCCCGGCGAGCTGACAAGGAATATGAAATGTATCAATTGATATTCCCATGGTCTTTGTAGCTTCTGTCAGACAGCCAAGCTCAGCCAACCACAATAACCTGTTTACATGCATCTAACACAGTGGTGCCACAGGATGACTAAATCAGTGTATGTAGTTTGTCAGGTGTACGTGTGTGTATGTGTGTGTGGGTTTGTGTAGATATGTTTTTTTGTGCATGCTGCTTCTTGTTTGCATGCCTCTGTGTGTCTGCATGTGTCTTTCCTGTGTGTGTGTGTGTGTGTGTGTGTGTGTGTGTGTGTGTGTNAGAGAGAGAGAGAGAGTTAGGCCTTTAGGGAGTGAATAGGAACAGGTGGTAGCTCCAGACTACAGGAGCTCCTGACAGCAGTAAGGTCCCCCGACTCCCAGCCCCTCATTAAACATTGACACAAAAACACTGCAACTGTCTGTGTGTGAACAGTAATGAAGCACAGACTGCTACACCGGTATACACACCGCAACTTAGCACAGCATGAGCCCCCAGTCCGTGCGTGTGTGTGTGTGTGTGTGTGCATCTTCCATCTGTGTGCGCTCATTAATGAGGCACATTTGTCCATAGAGGTGTCCACTTGGATATTGAGGAATTCGTCAGGTTTAGCAACAAAAGCACCCATCTGCTGTCAGAGGCCAGACAGAACTGTCCATTTGTTATGTGATGGATGCCTGCCTGTGAGAAATAGTGTGTGCGTCTGAGCATAAAAACACGCTTATGCGTGTGTGTATCCATGCGAATAAGCATACACCTTCCACTTTCCTGCATGTGTATGTGTGTGCATGAGAGAACACTTCCTGTGTGTCTGACCTGTGCTCAGGTCCCTGCTCAGTTCAAGTTGGTAATGACATCCCTCGGGTATAGCGCAGTACAGCAGCCTCCTCCGGTCTGTCTCACTGTATACTTCTAATGACATCATGATCACACACTGGCCCCTTTCATGCCAAAAGCCCTCTTCTTCACCATCACCATCAAAACTCTTATCTAGAGCATTCACTCCTTCTCCTTCTTTTTCTCTTTTATACACACACATGCACACATGCACTGTGCCACAGCTTTACAACACATCAAGGACTTGACATTTTCTTGCAGAACTGTAGATCTATAATGCTTTAAAGTTCCACCTATAGAAAGCAAATTTTAAAGTTGAACAAAAAGAATTATGAGTTTCAAATGTGCTGTGTGGGACAGATTATAATGGCAGGCGAATGCTGCAAAGCAAAATGTAGTGTATGCTGCATTCTTTATCTTCACTTTAAAAGTCATAGTCTACAGACAGGGAACACTGTTTCTCAACATAAGAATACATGAGTCTCCTCAAGCATCATACTGAACCAGATTTAATTGTCTCAACTTTATTTCTGAGAAATCATGAATTTTACCCCCTGATCCACCTCACTTCCTATATTTGAAAAGTCTTTTCTCCAACCAGGAAATAAAAACATACAGACCATAAAAAATCTGTTCTGTGGTCTTGGCAAACAAGNATGAATTTTACCCCCTGATCCACCTCACTTCCTATATTTGAAGTCTTTTCTCCAACCAGGAAATAAAAACATACAGACCATAAAAAATCTGTTCTGTGGTCTTGGAAAACAACCTCCATGCACACCAGTGAGGGACATAATCATCCATCCATCTTTACATCCACTAACCTTATTTATGGTTTTTTCACCTGTTATTCAACAGAAAGGTTCCAGGTGTATACAATACTTTCACCTAGAGTAACAGAACATTTACCCAGGACAACACAAATGCTTAAATCCAGTATATCCACATATTGTCTGCCCACTCTCATCCTTTCTGCTGGAATGTACATTAAATGTGTTTATCAGGTGACAGCAATGGCTGGAAATAGTGGTATTTGATTATAATTTAAATTTAAACTGGTTTCATTTTATCATTCCAGGTAAAAATCATAATAATGCCTTCATAATGGTGTGAAGGAATAATACGTGATTGAATCACAGAGTAACATATAGAGTGCTGAGGGAACAAATATGCCACATCTCTTTTTTAAGATTTATTGTGGCACAGGCACCTTTATTAGTCAGCAAACCATAGGAGAAGGGGGTGAGACATGCAGCAAAGGATCTTTCCAGCCAGGAGTTGAACTAGGATCAGCTGCATATAAGCAAAGCTCTATGTGGCATGCCCTGTTACATTTCTGTCTAAATACTGTACCCTGACCATCACTGACCATTGGTATGGAGAAGAAACCAGTAGGCCAAGAGTTATGAAACAGAGATTCATGTGTCAAATTTAAAATGCTTTGTTGTTGCATTTAGCTTCCACTCTATTAACATAAACTCCATAGCCATTGTAGGTGGTTGAATGCCTCTTCGCATGACTCTTCAAGAACAGAAGATTGACATGATTCAAAAATCAGATATTTTCATCTTTTGCACTTTAACAAGGAAAGTCTTGTGTTCATCAAGGCACAAGTTCTCCTCGTCTGCAAAATCTTCTACTTTTAATAATCTTTTTAGTACTTTTACAGTCAAACTATGTAGGAAAAGCCCAGAGACTGAACATTTATGCTATTTCAGAGTGCAGTCTGTGTGCGAATATTACCTCTTTCTACAAAAGGTCCAGGGCCTTTGTGGTGCTTCGAGCTTGCTATCATTACAAAAGCACAAGAAAGGATCATAGTGTTCTTCAACACAGCCTGCAGCATCAGCCCAGCAACCACAGGGACTGTCTTCCTTTCCTCCCTTCTTACAGAAGGCCGTTGGAGTTTGATCTCCTCTCTCCCCCTCCATCGGCCCCGAGGCGTCTGATTAAATGCTAATTAAAGCCGTTAGCGCTGCTATCACTGCTGCTAACTCCTCTCTCTCTGTCACAGAGATTAATGCCCCTCGTTCATCATCCCACCTCGCCAAGCCTGAGTACCTGCTCGGCTCGCAAAACCTGATCAAGTCATCAGCCCCAAAACTCCTCTCTTCTGCTCCCTCCCACTGCATGAAGATGGACGAGGGGTTTAAATTTTAATTTGAAAATTGCCCTCAATTACTTCTGCGGTGACCACTTGCCGGAGCTTCTCATGTGGTTGAGTGGGAAGGGGTTACAGCAGCGGGTCAGTGGCTGTGATGAGCGATAAGGGGACATTAATAAGAAAGGCAGAGGTTCATTTAAAAGCAGAAAGGACAGTGGGAGCAGCTTTCTCATTATTTAACTCCCCCAGCTTTATTTAAAGGACTTTATTTAAGGATACCAAGTTAATGTGTCCTCCAGGACAGACGGTTAAAGCGCCTGACAGAGTGAGAAAGTTACGGCCATAACTTACACCCTGAGCACACACTGTGGTGCCATCTTTTTTACCTCTTTTGACATTCTCGCCATTTTCAGGCAGAGCGGAACGAGCCTCAGAGGAACATAAAATGTTAGAACAAAGTTACACACATCATTTAATTTTATTCTTTCACAATTTCTGGCCCACAAATGTTTTATTGGTTCCAATATCTGTAATCATTGTAAGCTATTGGAAGATATTGAGCTATGTATAACAAGTCAGCCAAATGTCATTTGAACTACCACCAGATCAGCGGAGCAGCATTTGGAATATGCATCTACTCTACAGGCCTCATCTGGTGTTTGCTGTGCTAATGTTGCATATCACTTGCACTGAATTGCACTCCTTCTGCATGATAAACTTTTTCCTCNGCATCTACTCTACAGGCCTCATCTGGTGTTTGCTGTGCTAATGTTGCATATCACCTTTACTGAATTGCACTCCTTCTGCATGATAAACTTTTTCCTTTTATTCAAATACACTTGATAGCAAACAGGTTGTTGTGAGTGTAGAAGCTATGCTATTGGTAGCTATTCAAGTTCTTTAAGTGTGACTAGTTTTGTTCACAGTTTAATTGTAGAAGGTTTTTCCCTTCTTTTCATTATCACACCCTACCCACTTTGCAGCCTGAGCAACAAACCAGAGCCACAACCGTTGTCATCCAATGGTTTCCAAAGGCAATTAACAAATATAAAGAGATTTATGCACCTGTGACCTGACTGTTCCCACCCAAAAATACTTTCACTTCATCTCTTTTTTTTAATTGCCAGTTCTCTGCCGGATGTCTTTCCAAAGACTTTAAATCTGCCTTACAGTGTTTATAATGTCACAATGAATGCAGAGAAATGGAGGAGAAATCCTCTTGACTCCCTTTCCTGTGCTAATGTTTTGTAGACCTAAAACACATATGTAACAAGATGCCATACCTACATTGCATAAATTAATTGAATTTGACATCCTATAGCATGTCATGTTACAGACCTTAATAAAGTCACCATAGAGATTGAATTTTAGCTGAAAATGACTTCATGCCAGCCTTCACATTCCTTTACGCTTGTAGAGTAGCCCTCAGAGCCAAAGAGGGCTTCAGATTCCAGGTAATGTGTCATTTAATAGTCTGTGCCATGTGCATTGAGGTTGTGGGGCTGCACTGCAGAAATAAACAACACCACAGTCAAGGTTAGCAGGTTTCACAGGAAGAGATAGCTTTTACATTCCTTTGCCGGCTGATTAAAAGCCTAAATGAGTAACAGCATGATGTCCCCCACTCACTCCGTCATCTAGTCTGCTTTTTTTTTTCTTTCCGGCAACAGCAGGCACCACGCGTCCGGCGAACTGGAACAAAGGAGGGGGAAGAGAGACGTGGAGAAAGAGGGATGGAGCGACAGGAAGAGGGGAGAATGAGAGCATATATCAAGGCTGTTTTCAGTGACATTTGTGCTCTCGGTGTGGAGAGCCACTATGAATATCAATATGAACCCATGGCGAGGAAACGTTGTCTTTTTTTCCTCTCACTGGGCTATTCATGCACACAAGAAATCTATTCAAGTCAGTGTAATGGCCAATCTTGGAGCCTGTGCATGGCTGTGTGAACAGTGCAGCCTCAGCTCCATATCTTCTTTCTCCCTCTCATGAGTGTAGATGGACTTGTATTAGTGAAAAACACTTTATGTCAAGTGCAACTGTGGCGAACACTACAGTATGTAAATCAGATTGGATTAAATGCTTGCATGAGTTGAGCTTGACAGCAGCAATCAGCAAAAGCTACCATCCAACAGTTTTACCCGTATCATGTTTTCACAGAGCCTCTCCTCTCCTCTCCTCTCCTCTCCTCTCCTCTCC
>JANJYP010043221.1:0-15732 GCA_024605115.1 Rastrelliger brachysoma | reverse complement strand
AAAAAAGAGCCATTCACCAAGGACACTGTTAGCTAGACATTAAGCCACTTTTGTGATCCCCTTTCTCAGTGGAAGCTTTCATGATTGGATCAGTCACACCCTCTTGCCAAGAATTATTTGATAGGATTTCTTTTGTTTCTGTTTTATCAGCTGGTAATGACACCAAACAAGAGAGGGGTTGTGCGCTTTGAGCTGTTATCAGCCCCAATGACAAACCCAGCATCACCTTGTGTGAACTGAGAGATGTAAGATCTGAAAAGATGAGTTTTTTGGTCTTAATCTTTGCACCATGTTTTCTTTTGTGTCTCTGCAACAAATGTAGAGGCCGTACAACTATTCAAGGTAGTCCTTATCTCAAGGAAGCGTAATTAAGCAGAGAACTAGTTTTAATTGTATTAAACAACAGCTTTTTACACAACCTTGGCTTTTTTGGACAAACCTTGAAAATAATAGCAGCTTTTTTCAGAAGTACATTCATAAGATAATGGGCATCTCTCAGTTCATTACATTTGTTAATTGCAGGTTACCACTAGCTGATAATATCACAAATTCATTTCTCAGTGGTTAATAGTCAACTCACCTTCACGCCTCGGGGCCCAGGATAACCAATTGGTCCTTGAGGGCCAGCAGGTCCCTGGAGAGAATAAGGTATTTGGTGAGAGACTGTAACATATGCGCCACAGTGCTTATGTTATCTGCATTAATGCAAAATGTTTTATGCAAATGTATCTGAACTAGGACAAAGGGAGGGAAAAGAAACTTAAAAAAGTGTAAATAAATTAAGGAATTAATAAAAGGTACACTGCAAAATTAGGAGATATGTGGGGAGAAATAAAACGTACATGGTGTCCTTTTTCTCCAGGAGGTCCTTCCTTTCCAGGGTGACCCTGTGAATAATTAAGAGAAATATTATTGCATCTCATTTCAATATAATTATCACCATAAATACTACAACAGCCCTTATAACTGAGGGATTAAGTTGTAAAGCTATTTGAGGATGTATCAAAGTGGAAAATTGGAATAAGAGCCTTTAGAGCTCAATCTCATTTGGGATTTTATCCTTAATGCACAGAATTATAGAGGCACTACCGGCCATTACCGTGCTCTAAAAGCTAAGACTGCCGTTTTGGGACTTCACAATGTATTACACACATACTATACATGTATGTGCACATACACAACCACAATTCAGAATCCCAAGGCACAAAACCACACATCTAATACACACATGGATCTAAAGAGAAAAAAAGATGGAAAGGAAATTGATTGCATTCTCATGAGACAGAGAAGCTCTACAAAACCTTTGATGGCCTTTCAGTGATGAGAGCAAGACTGAGAAAAGGAATAGATGCAAGAGGGAACAAAAATAAGGAGCAGTGGGAGAGGCTGTTGATAGAGGATGCAACAAATGGATGAGAAAAATAAAGCTGAGTGTGTAAATGGTGGAGAGCTATTTCTATTCTAAAAAGCCATTAAAGGACCAGAAGATAATGTATCTATCTTCCTTTCTCTTTCACCAAGTCCTTCCATTCTTTTACAGCATCTTCCTGTCTTTTTCTAGCCCCGCAGTTATTCATATTTCACAGCCTCTCTTGTCTCAGTCTCTCTTAGATGCCACCTGGTGCCTTCCAAGACACATCTGCCATTAGTGCAGGTGTCTTCTGTGCTGTCTGTCTGCACAGGAGTGGAAAAGAGAGTGTTTGCATGTATATATCTGTGTGTGGGTGGTTAGCTGCAGAGTTACACAGCTGTGGTAATGTATTGTATCATACATATGTTTCAGCCAAATAATTATCTCAAAATGGCTTAAATGTGTTAAGTGGTTTTTAAACATTAACATTTGATATACTGCTTTAAAAATCCTGTTTGTCACATTTATGCAAATTCTAAATAGTTTAAGAAATGCACAAACGCAAATGGAGAACGAGAGAGATTGTTTTACTAGAAATACATTTCTTGTGCGGTATGTGCTGTAAACTCACCGGTGGACCATCAGCTCCTGGCATTCCTGGCAAACCTGGCTTTCCAGTAGGGCCCTAGAACAGGCAAGACCCAATGTCAGGGCAACTATGACATCACAAGGTGTGCAAAGACAAACTAGTCAAATATTATAGTATGAAAGTGTGTGAGAGACCCAAAATTAAAAAAAAAAACCAAGAGTGTACTGCCATGTTAATGCCTCTGCAAGGCTTGTTGTTTGAGCTAAATGTCAGCATGCAAACAAGCTCATCATGACAAAACATGGTGATATTAGTTAATATTTATTTCTTGTTCTGTCTAGCTCTCTGTGGTTGATAAATCCTGGCCCAGTTTTAGTAAAACACAGGGGGAAAAAAAACCCATATGTCTGCATTCTACATTAGCTACATGTAGCAGTTAGCTCTGATGATTCAAAAAGTCTGTGTTGTTATGACATATGAGCTACCAGAGCTGCTAATTACTTCTTCTTCTTCAAAAAAAAGATCTTTAATTTGTGCTTCATTTCTTTCTATGTTACTTCATCAAATACCATAACCTACTAATATGTCATTTATAATCGAGGGGAAACATAACACCTGCATTACCTATTCTCAAATTCCTGCAGTTCAATAATAAACTGAATACCCACCACATAAGCTGGCAAATGTGATTTAGCTGAAATTGGATTAAAATGTATCAGGATTAAAATCTGTCTGTACTGTCTCGTAGGCACTATTCGGTCCTGCATTGGGGATGGGGATGTGTTTGCATAATAGTGTGATAAGCATTTGGAACTGAATGAGATAGCAACTTGGCTTTCAGTACATGCAAATGAATGAGACAATTTCCTGCAATTTTATAGATTTTGGGTCTGTGATGATTAACATTATTATTATTATGATTGTTATTATTATTAATTGCCAAGCTGGCAGTTTTTTTTACCTTTTTCTAATTGCAGAAATGGTGTTATATTTATTTAGTGACCATGAAATATCTTACCTTCTCTCCTGGAGGTCCAATGGCTCCTTGGGGCCCAGGAAGTCCCTGTAGAGGGGATACACAATGCTCAGATCATCTTCCTTGATGGATGGCAGCAATATCTAATGTCAGAAAACCTGCTCATCACTTACCTGGGCACCTGGGTTGCCTTGCTGTCCAGGGGGTCCAGGCTCGCCTTGAGGTCCCTTAAGTAAAATGAAGTATTGTGTTATTTTTCAGTTTTTTAATAACCTCAAGAGTAAGAGCAATACAAACATCTTTTTTTTTTACTTGAGTAAAATATCCCATGTGGAAGTAAGAGTGATTTCTTGCTCCATGTAGTCCATTAAAAATGAAGGGTTGTTCTGAACAGATATAAATTAGAAGCCATCAAAGAGCACATCGCTGCATTATTACCTTCTTATACCTGAACCGGACATAATTTCTGAACAAATAGAACAATAATTCTACCTCACAGTAGGAGACACACATGCACACGTGCACGCGCGCACACACACACACACACACACACACACACACACACACACACACACACACACACACAAACATACAGTACACATTCCCACACCTCCTTTCCTAATGAAAGAAACTGGCAAAGCTCAAACATAAAACCCGTTGCCTCTCAGATAACTGGCAATCAATTATGTTGCTATGTTCCAAGAACCTGAGAAAGCTGATGATCTTCCATTTCTACCTAGTTGGAAACTTCCCTGAAGAACAGACATGCTGCACAAGCCAGGTATTCTTTCATTATAGCTAGGCACCACCAGAAATTGACCTGGAATGATCCAACTAGCCATGGTGGACTGCTCAAATGGATCTAAACACAGCCAGTCTATTCTTCATTATCTGCTAAGTATCCTCTGATTGTAGTGGTGTGGCTGTGTATGTGTGCAAGAGAGAGATAGAGTTCTCATGAGGCCATATGGTGAACTTAAGGGTGAAACTGGGTGTCAGGGATTAAGATGGTGCACTTTTAGATTTTGTGACAGCTATGTGTGTTGTGGTTTTTGTTATTTTTTCTGAAAATATGGAATAATGCACGATACTGTATATGTATATAGTCATTAAATCAATCCAAGCCTCACTTACGATGTTTCCTTTGGGTCCAGGATGACCGTCCATTCCAGTAACGCCCTACAATAGAGGAGAGGAACACAATATTCAGCACCAAGAAAATCTATAAAACACTGAAAAGGTTAGTAATTTGGTTTCACATGAACTTTTAAATGTCAATCTTAGCTTTTAAATGTGAAAAGAAAACCACATAGTTGTATCCTTATTTGGCTGACGCTTCTGCACCACATGAATTTTAGGGTTTTGTTTTATTGTTTTTGGAATCTCTACATCCTGCACATACACAGCTCTACAAAGTTAGGTACTTGATTGATGCGCACTGTCCGTGTTAAATTAAATCTGTTGAAACAATATAAATATTAGGTTTAAGCTCGGATCTGCTGTAGAAAAGTTAAACTCAATAACATATGCTTCTCTTTGTGTATTCTGTCTGAAATATATTGAGTTTTTGTATTTCCCTGTGGGTGTTGTCTGCAGTGTCTTTTGTTCTTGTTGCCTATGGAGGTGGTAAAAAATTAATTCTGCTTTCTATAAACAGTGAATCTATGGTAACACCGAGGATATGAAAAGGTGAGAAGAAGGTATAGGGACTCACAGGGGGTCCAGGAGGTCCCTGAGGTCCTTTAGGTCCCAACAAACCACGGGGCCCCTAGGAAAAGAAGAGAAATTAGATTTAGAATGAAATCCCAACTGCGAATGGATGAAAAGATTACTAACCTTGTTCAACTAAATCAAGTGTCAAAATTATACTTTTGGAAACCACATAACTTCCCAAATGTCCTTGAGGACATTATACAAAGACAGACTGTGAGGGAAAGCTGAAACCCTTCTTTTTTTACTACACATTCATTCCCTACAGCTATGCCTATCAAACATTGCTCTGAATTTCAGTGCTTTGCCTCACAGCTACAGTTACCTAACAAGATGTATTAGCCTGGCAGTGAGAATTAACACCAATGTAGCACACCCTGGTGGACAGAATAAATCATAACAGCAGCTATCAAGGCTTACTGATGGTTTCTCCTTCCCCCTCTTTTTTTTCACTTCCCATCAGGAATATCCTGCCCTGAGAGAGTATGTGGCTATTATAATAAGCTTAATGTGAACTACCTGTATTTCTCACCTCTACCGATTCTCAATAACAAAGTCTGATCAATATACAATTTCCAGCAGTGTAACGTTACAAAATCTAAATTTATATGAATATGTACAGAGGCTGATATTTGCGAATGATATATGATATCATCAGACCATATGATTGCTCGCTAACACAATGACATGATGAGAACAGGCCCTCGGCTCTCAGCTCTATCATTCCTTGCAATCTCTTAGTGTGAGACTGAATAGTAATACATGCGATCACTCACTGGTTCACCAGGAAGTCCCCTAGGTCCGATCTCTCCATCATCTCCCTGGGAAAGAGAGAGAACAGGTCAGAATGTGGAACAGACAGCGAATGATAATTGAGGAGAAAGCGAGGATGTGTGTGAGAGATAATGGGAGAGCACAAAGACAACGCAGGGAAAGAGGGGATCTGGTTGCTGTGGGTAATGAGGATGGAGAGGGTAGATTAGAAGGAGATAAATGTGTTCAGGGATCAAAAAATATTAAGGAGAAAACTGAGTGGGAAAGGGGACACTGTAGGAGTGAATGAAAGTAACATTTGGATGCTGACAAAAGCAGGAGTAAAGTAAGAGAGTAGAATTTCATTTCAGATGTAATTTCTGTCTTCCTGCATGACAGCGACAGTTAAGGAATAAGATACATCCATCATTATTATACATTGTCTTTTCTTATTTTCCTTTCAGGCTACAAAAGATGATTATAATAGTTTGTATATTATTTTTGTCTTACCCTCTCTCCATCTTCTCCAGGAGCACCAGGAGGTCCAGATGGGCCTGGTTCACCCTGTGGCAGAAAACAATTACATTCAACAATAGTTCACATAAATCCAAATATACAGTTGTGGATCATACAAAAACAAATTTTTCACAGAACCATAAATTTACTTACTCTGTGTCCTTTTTCACCAGGAAGTCCAGCCAGACCATCAAACCCTCGGTCTCCCTGAGGAGCAGGAAAAAAAACAAAGGTTGTAGTATAACTTGTCTGTGCTTCACAAACCCCTGTTTAAACTGGCATGATGAAATATGGTAAATTCAAGTCATAAAAGTAGTGATATTATGAAGTAATGACTATTATGGATTATGGACAAGGTACCTTGGGTCCAGACTGTCCTGGCATGCCCCTGGCACCATCAGACCCAGAACGGCCCTGTAAAATAAATAGTTAAATAACATCTATCCAATGAATCAGAATCAGTACTTTAAAATGTATCTACACAATTTATTTAAAATGAGTAACCAGCATTATATGTATATTGCACCTACCCTTCTGCCAGGCTTTCCAGAGGGTCCAGGGGATCCCATAGGCCCGCGTGGTCCCTGTTACAAAAACACTTATGTTAAAGCCAGAGGTGTTTCTTTATTTTTCTGTATTTGAAATATCTGAGACCATGTTGAAAGTATAATACTAAAACAAGGAAAGTTGCAATAAGTCTGCCTTTAAGTGTTTAAGAAAATATACATTAGTTTCAGTTAAAAACATATAGTTACAGTTTGTTTTCAGGCAAGTTTTGCTTAAATTTAGTTACATTTTAGAAACACAATTTGCCATTTTGATATCTCATACCTGAGGACCAGCCTCTCCAGACTCTCCCTTCAGTCCTGGGACACCAGGAGGACCCTGACAAGAAAAAAAGATTTAATAAACACTAAACTAAACCAAGTTATCGACTGTGATACAAACCATTTTTACATTCATTCTGTGTACTGCGAACTACAATAAACTGCTGATCAAATATTTGATATCAAGTTTCTATTGATTCTGACTTTGTGTGTGCTGTGAGGTGAATTGCCATACATACCAGAGGACCAGGTCTGCCAGTCAAACCCATTGGACCTGTAGGGCCGCGCATAGCCAGCTGAACACAGGCAGGAAACAAATTAACAATACAATAAAAGACATAATAACAAGAACTATTAAAAGATAAATATAATAAAATTGTGAATTTAAAGTATGATTAAATACTATTTGTAAGCATGAATTTGTGTACATATAAGTACTCTATGTGCATTTGAGTCTGCTCATGTGCTCTATGCATGTATATGTATATTCTACAGGTCACAGGGACACCCAAATAAATGTAATAATAATAATGAGAAAATAATGAAGGAATTGAAATGACAGATGTAAAATGAAACAAGAGACAAAGAGGCATGTATAAAACAGCTTAAAGAAAAATATTGTAAAAATACAACAAATACAGAAAATAGTATGGGAAAAATAAATGTATGTTATATAATGACTAATGTTGCCTGATGTTGTGTTTATGTGGGAACAGTTACCCTAGCCTGCTGCATGATGGCTTGCATCTGGGCCTCCTGTGCTGATACAGCAGGTCCCTTTTGTCCAGAGTCACCTCCAGCGCTGAATCTGAACTATGGAGGGAAACAGAGATTGTTGAATCAGTAACAATGATTAAATTGCATAGCAAGCGTTGGCAAAACACAAAAATAAAAAACAGACAAACACATGGAATAACTAAAATGCTGGCTGCAAAAAAGTAAATATTTAGCATGAACCTGACAACAAGCATTGGCATCTATTCGGAATAAAATGTTCAATATTTCTTTAATACGGTGTTCTCAGCTCGAGACTATGCAACAGATGTTAAACTAAGCATCAGCCAACACCATCAAAGGCTGCTTCTGCAGGCCATGAGCTTCAAATTCTACTGGCATCTGGTGGTGATGAGGCAGCATTGCACCATGGGTGAATATTCAGGCTTGTGGTGCAACACAGGTTTGCTTGGGACAGGAATCTTGGGTTGGTCACATTGCACAAGCCTGAAGAGGCTGACAGTTGCATGGTTTATGGATGCACAGCAATATAATGACATACTGTACCGGGTTTCACCACCACAGTAACATTGTTACCAAGAAGCAAACACATACAGTTGATTCAGAACATCACAGCTGAGTCTGATCCACTGCAGCTCACCCACTATAAACCAAAACTCTACAGACAACAAAATGCTGCCACAGTTTCTTCTTCTGATTAAATTCCTGCTGAGTTTGATTAAGTGTTGGCCCCCATTTTGCTATCACAGTCACAATCAAACACAGTATATGCAGCTATTTTATTTTCTCTTTGCCATCCTGTGAGCCTGTCTTTGATTTTTTTTTCTCTCTTCATCTCTTTCATGCTTTTTTAAATCCTTCTGAAATATTTGATATTCTTATGAATTGTCAAACCTTGAACAAAATGTTCTATAACATCTAGTTGTTGACTAGCACTGCTCCTAGAAACAGAAAAACACTTTCACTGAAACTACAATTACTAACTCATGGTGGCTTGAACAGACTTTCTACAGAAAGTAAATAAAGAAATAAAGAAAACGCAAAATGAAAAACTTAAAGGTACACTATGCAGCATTTGTTGGTCGGTGTTTGTAAACACAGCATTCAAAGTTGGCCCCTCCTCCTCAGCTAGACCAGAGCGAGAGAGTGAGAGAGAGAGAGAGAGAGAGAGAGAGAGAGAGAGAGAGAGAGAGAGAGAGAGAGAGAGAGAGAGAGAGAGAGAAAGGGAGAGCAGTTGCTGAATGAAGAGAGTGAGCACGAAGAATGAAGCCACGAATCAGATAAATAAAACATCATTTTCTGATTGTTTTATGCTGGTTAGCTCTAAAGCCAAATAAATACACCCACACCTCCCAATGGGAAAGTGCCACATTGCTGGGTTTTGTGTGAATGCAGAGCTTCATCCTGTCCGCTCTAGTCTCAATCCTATTCCAGTGTGCAGCTCAGCCCCTTAGACACACAGAGGTGCAGCTCTTTCTGCAGCTATGACAAAGAGAGCAGAGCGGAGGAGAGGAGAGAGATGAAGACAACAGTGTTTGTTTTGTGTTTGGTTTTTTTTTTAGGAAAATCCTGCATAGTATACCTTTAATGAATTGAAATGGACTATTAAAGAAGAAATCTGCCATTTAACCCTGTCGTTTTGTTTCAGCACTACGAGTCAAAAAGTCTTCTGGTGAAACAAGGGTGAAACAACAATGCATGTTTCTCATTAGACTTGCTTGGACCTCAAAGATCAGATTTCAAGTTTTGCTTTCTGCCAGCAGATACACCAGAGCGGCTCAAGTTCCTGTCCAGACAGAGCTTGCCACATGGCTCACCCAGACAGCTCAGTGGACCCCTGAAACCACAACTTCACATCTGTACAACTAATCAGGTCCAACAGCAGCAGTGTAGTCTTCCAACTACAAGGAAGACTGAGTAAAAAAGGTAGACAGCATGGTACGTCATTAGGATGGCTGTGTTACAGTCGCAGTTCAGTCACTGTGGACAGCTGATGAGAACCAACGGCATTACTTTGCTTCCTGTCTACAACTTCCTGGAAGGACACCTGATAGCTTTAACTTTGGCCAAATAATGTAGGACAGTGAAAGTCTATATTATGTAGCTATGAATTTATGTAATCAAAACAACTGAGAGTAGAGTGGTAGAGTAGGGGGCTATCTCAGCTGCTGCACATACCACAAGGGGCTGCTAAAACACAGATTTGTGTCACAACATATTTATAAGAGACAGGCTTATCAAAAAATGGTTTCATTGGGTATTCTCTGCATTCCACTAATACGCATAAAGCACATGTCAGAGTAATTGATAAAACAGAAAAGGAAGAAAAACTTTTACTTTTACTATGAATAAAGTGCAGTCCGAATTAAATGTATTACTATTATTATTATTATTTTATTGCATCATGCTTGGCTTTAAGTGAGACAAAACAAGGATATAAAGCCACATGGAAAATGATTCAGTGCTTTAAGAGTGGTAAACACGAAAACAGACAGCATTTCCTATCTTGCTATTTTTAACTCTTTTCTTCAACAACTTTAATTTACTTACAGGCAGCATCAGGACAGTTCCAGCGGGCCCTGGCAGACCATCAGCACCAGGAAGACCAGGGCGACCAGGAAGACCCTTAGACAGATAATAACACAAACATGATGTACACAGGCAGAAATGTGGTAATTTTCTGTTCTATAGTTCTATAGTTCAGAAAATGTGTATGACTTTTTTCTTTTCTACTCACCCTCTCTCCGGTATCTCCAGGGCCACCTGGTGAGCCAGAAGGACCTGGGGGTCCAGGGAGACCCTATTTTAAGCAAAAGATCTTGTTTGACTCCCATGTATACATAATGCAACACAGAAGAACAGTCATATTTGCTCCACTAAATGTTCCTTGTCTTTATCTCACAAAGTGGACACACATGGTGGAAAGGAATGCATGAGGCAATGCGGAACAGCTTGTTCAGTTGTAAATCCTTTGTGGGGCGCTCTTTATTTGTCTATAGCTCAACGCTAGAATGGCTGGGCTCTATGGGACTCCATCTGCAGGGTGTCTGAAAAAAGTCTCCCTTGATAAATAATTAAGTTCTTCAACATCTGGGCAAGTCCATATCTCTTTGAGGGAAGTATTATGGCCACTCCCTTTGAATTAGGAATAAGGGAGACAGGGATTTTCACAGGAAAGAACAAAACTTGTATTTTCCTATCCAGAGGACATAGCATAAACAAACTAGAAGAATGGATGACAAATTATTATCAGGTTTTATTTATCAACAAAGATTGGAAAAATTCCACTGATCAAGAACGACAGATGGAGAAAGAAACTAAAAGGCAAAAAAGGAGAGGAAGTTAAGAGGAAGAGACTTAGGGGAGACAGATTGACTTACTGTTGGCCCTTCAGGCCCAGGCGGACCCTCCACCAACATTCCCTGAAACACACAAGCACAAAAAACATTAGATAGATCTACTACACAACTATCTCATATGCACCCACAACCATTTTCTGTGTCCATTTACACAAAGTTTTGATTAAGGGGCATTCATGCGTGTCCGAACACATCTACCGATCAACTTTCTACCTGAAAGTCTTTGCTATCTTAATGTACATTCCTGCCTGTCATTTCAGTTTAGCTTGCAATAAAGAACAGGAGACACAAAGGCAAGGACACCCTAAGGCCTACCTGGACAAGCTAAGTGAAGTACTAATCAAACTGAAAACACATAATTCATTTGTTCATACTGACAAACCAGAAGTTTTATCATGCATGCAGCTTAAAGCCAGTTTATTCATGTGTCTGTGCTTTGAAATAAAAATATGTCTACCATATGCAGCTAACAACAGAAAGTGAAGATGTTTGTGTGGACTCACAAGCATCTGAATTACAGATGCACTGTTTTAACTCTGGAGACATTGCTTTTTTTGCTCCTGTGGTAACATTTTGGCTTCCTGCTGTGTTACGAGGACAGAAACCTATGCATTATCTAAACTAATTTGAATTATGTGATATCAGCACTTTATTATCAACCCCCCAAGCGTTTCATCACAAAATTACTGTCATTGATCTTTCGCGTTCCCCGGTTCTGGCTATGTTTCACCTGCAGTGTGTTTCACTGGGAATGGGGCTAAATGTTGGCACAGGCCTGGAAAGTTACATCTGTGACAACATCTGTTTCAGAAGACAGCGCACACTGGGTGGCAAGGTCTACCAAAACGAATGCGTAATGTGTCCACGAATGCGCACAGACAAACAGTCATCTAGGAAGTGAACTTAAACACACACATCTTTATGCTCTCACTTGTAAACATGAGGACACTCAGTTACATAGGCGTGTATACTTAGTGGAGTGCTGTGACATTTGTTTAAAATGAAACAGCTGTAATTCTAGTAGACATATAAATTCCTTGTGTCTGATGCACCTTTGTAAACATACCAATGCTGTAAAAAGGAGTCATCTTTACTTTGATAATGTTACCTGTATAATCATAGATGGATGTATCTATCTGCTTTAATTCACAATGAATCAAAAATGTTGAGATATTTCTTACTCTCTTCTGTCCTCTTTGTATTCCTGTGTTTACACACTAACCAAACTGTTTTTAGAGATTATTGACAACCATGCATGGCTGTTCTCTGAATGTTTATAATGACGAGCAGAAGCGAGGCCTTGCCCAAGGATACTCCAAGAGATCTGGTAGGCCTTTGTGTATTTGGCTTCAGGATTCTCATTCAGAAGTGAGGGGTGGGGTGTGTTTAGGTGTGGATCACACATATGTACTCGCAGATATAAACATCCACGCATAGGCCCATGTGCACACAAGCCTACATCTGTTGCTCATACATGTTGTTCAAATAGTCATACTTACAGGCTCAATAACAGCAGGCTCTCCCTTCTGTCCCTTCTCGCCACGAGCTCCATCGACCTACACACCAAAAACAGAGACAAAAAACATAATTAGCCTCCCTCTTCCTGATGACTCTAATCATGCTATCGTTCTCATCTTCAAGATCATGTCTTTGTTAGTATGTCCTTCACCTGGCCATAATACTGATCGGTCTCAGCAGGCAGCACTTTGTGTTTGTCTCCATAATCCAGGTCGTCATAGCCATCATACATGTCTAGATCACCGTAATCTGTGATGTGCTCCTCCTTGAACCCATCCAGATCAGTGTATTCACCTTCACCACCAACGCCTTGACCTGTTCCAGTGGAAATGGATCCCCCGGCCCCGGCGCCAGCACTGGCTGCTCCTCCTCCAGAGCTGGAAGCTCCTCCCGCAGAGACAGAACCACCAGATACAGATACAGACCCTCCACCACCAGCACTGCTCCCGATGGTGATGGTAGAACTGCTGCTACTGCCTCCTCCAACACCAACACTGCTGCTACTGCTGCTACTGCCTCCACCACCAATGTGAACTGAACTGTCGACACTGCCAATGTTGTAAGAGTCCACAAGTCCATAGTCATATCCATCACCATAGTCATAGGCACCTCCAACCTACAAAAAACACAAAAGATGAAAGTCACTCAGTCTAAGGACTGTTACATACTCTGTCAGGAACACAAAGGTCAATGTAAGGGATCGTCTGTGTCTTCTCAAATTTGCAAACTTGTGTGTTTCAGTTAGAGGCAATTGCCAATAGAGAAGTTTCTTTCTGTGTAAAAAATAACCTAGCAAAGCAAGAACATAACCTTGCAGTTGTGACCTTTTAATTAACCTGTAGTGTAAGAGTAATACTTTTCTTAAACCAAGGCTGCAGCAATGCAGAACTCTACAAGTTCTTATTTCTCCATGATGGTATTTTTAAAATACATATTGGCCTTGCTTCCCCCATGTGGATTGGTAGATTGTAAAATTATAGAATTATAACATATTGTACCAAAAGAAGCCTCACTTATGTATCCCAAACAATGGCACTTGGTAAAGAGTCCAATCTGAAAATATGTTTGGTAATTTGTCCACATATCTGTTAAACTTAGAGGTCACAGCAATGATAACAATGTGATTAATGTCAACCTACTGTTGTTTTATTGGTGATAACCGTCACTGCACCTCCTGGTCCTCCTCCACCGGTGACGACCCTGCTTTCGACTCTAGTTCCAGTACCAGCACCCAAGTCAATCTTAGCACCTGCTCCCAGATCCAGTTCACCGTTGCTGATGCTGACAACGCGTGAAGAACTGTCACCATCTGGTGCAGCTGTAGATTCGTCGTAGTAGGTCTCGTAGTTACCGTAACTGTCGTAGCTGTCGTAAGGGCCGGCCTCCGCTCCATAGGCGTCCCCTCCATCGGTGGCAGTAGCAGAAGAGCTTGCAGAAGAGCTGGATGAGCTAGAAGATGTGCCAGAGGATGAGCTTGTGGAGATGGAGACTTTGCCACCAGTGCTGCCGGTACCGTCAGTGCCTCTCAATACCTCCTCTACTGTGCTTACCACGGTGCCACTATCAATCACCTGTAAGATATAGAGTGTTGTCATTGATGTTTGCTGTTTTAGATCAACAAAAAGTCTAATATAGCATTAATGGAGCAAGTCCATTTGGAAGCAACATTTAGATAAGTAAGCATCAGATTTGTACATTGACAGACTACCTTATCTCTCTTGGTTGTCTCCTCAGTATCAGAGGCTGAATCATAAGGCTTGCCATCCACATCTTCATAGTAAGGGTATTCATAATAGTAGCTGTCCTCCTCTGTGTTCTAAAGGAGAGAAACATTACACTGACATTAAGAGAGTGAGACTGAGACAGAAAGAATAGCTATCAATTATTAAAAACATGATTCTTAAATATGATCCCCTATGCTTCTGCTGTCAAATCTGGCAGATGTATGCGCGAAAGACTGGCCATCAATCAGAATCACGCAGGAATGCCTTCTATTGGCGGAAACCTCATGCTAGATATCCATGTTGCAACTTGTTACCTCTGACATGACAAATTACTCTTTCACTGTTCTCAAAATCAATCTGTCACACGTCTTAAAAAAGAGGTCAAGTTTTTTTTATGCACCTTGTAGGCACATCTAGGGTGAAGAAAAAGGTCAAGGAAGAACTTACTGTTCATCTTGTAACACTTAGACTCACTGTTAATTAGCATGCACACCGTATATTGGTATTGAGTGCAGAAAAAACAGTGCAGTGGTGGGATGCAGGCTTAGGCAGGCACCACATCATTCCTGGACATTATTAACTAACTGCATAGCCCAATAACCCTGTTCTTCCCATTCAGCACATCCCTCTGGCAGAGTGCAGCTCTCTTGCATAAGCCAAGACGTGTTTTTCAGCACAGGATCCAACTAGGATCTGATTTGAGTATTAGAGACAATTATGGATTAAGGGAAATTAACTTTCTTTGGTAAGGTCAGCCTTCAGAACACCTGTGTTTTCTTGCTGGTTTCTGTGATATCATGAAATGTCCAGAATATTTTGCAAACATCCACCAAACATGCAAAAAATAACGAGTAATTAGCTAGCTGTGAACATTGAAGTTAATAAAAATGTCTAAAAGTGGTTTAAAAAATTGAAGGTAAAATGTTACTCACATATTCATCTGTGTTGGGGTCCTGGTTCTGAGGCTGGTCGGGCATTGGAACTTCACAATCAGGGCTGTAGTGCTCACAGTAGTCATAGGCAGCACGATGGTCTGCTACAATCATTAGCTGCTGGATGTCTCCCTGGAACCCACAAAAAACAGGAAGTCATGAGACTCACTGGCCAGAGCTACAAGTTGTGCATGTACAGTAAATAAACAAGCAAACAATTGGCAGCAAAGAAGAGGACAGTCTCATATTTGGTGACCCATGAGGACAGATGAAAGTATATAAACAAATATAAATGAGAGATAACATCTGCTGGCAGCATTATCACAAGCAGAACAGGCAGTTCTGAAACTAGGTCAAGCCAGGGGAGTCTGAGGGTGACTACATGATGAAGAACTCTGTCCGGCGTCCAAGGATGTCGTTTTACATCAACATTGAGCACGGGAGTGTGAGAAAAAAAGCTTACAGCAAACAGTGTGCAGTTGCAGGAGAACATGGAACAACTGACTTCATGTATCTGTGGACCATGATACAAACAAACAGAGACAACCACAGGCTCTCTCTCTCTCTCTCTCACACACACACACACACACAGTAACACACACACACACGCACACACACACACACACACAGTAACACACACACACACGCACACACACACACACACACACACACACACACAAAGTACATCTTTTACAAGATGAGTGGTTTTGAACAGCACACACAAGTACTGCCCCAGATCTGA